>JAADVY010000005.1:0-64283 GCA_023336035.1 Pythium plurisporium
CCCCCCCCCCTCCTCCTCCCCGAGCGTCTTCTGGTGTGCCCTCATTTCCTATCACACTCCCGTGATCCTCCACCGCCATCCCTCGTTTCGATGCAGGTCCCCCGCTTCCTCGCGCTCGCCGCGTGCCTCGTGTCCGCCGCCTCGGCCGTCGACTTTAACGCCGTCGCCGGCGGCTCCAACGCCGCGCTCGCCACCGGAAGCGGCGCCTCCACCTTCGTCGTCTCGACCGAGAACGCGCCCGAGACAGCGGCCGACGGCGGCTTTGCGGTCGGTCAGGCGGTCGCCGTCAGCGCCAGCGACTACGCGATCGCCGCGGCCTGCCAGGCGCAGAGCTGGACCATCACGCAAAAGTCGGCCAACTCGATCCAGCTGCAGTTCTCGGCGATTCAGCTGCCGCAGGGCGACGCGCTCGTCGCAGTCGCGGAGAATGGCGTCGAAGTGCCCATCACGCCGTCTGCGGACGGCGGTGAGACGACCTCGAACGCTGTGCTCGGCTCCAAGATCAAGCTCGAGTACCGTCCGTCGCCGAGCTGCTCGGCGGCGACAGCGAGCTTCTCGCTCGACAGCCTCATGGTGCGCAAGACCACGGTGAGCAAGGAGGCCGTGTGTGGCATTAACACCATGGAGAACGTCAAGTGCTTTGCCAACTCGACCACCGCGGAGGACCGCAAGATGTATGATCAGTCCAAGGCCGTGCTGCGCACGCAGCGTATCCGTGAGGACGGCAAGATCGTCGTGTGCACAGCGTGGCTCTGGGGCAACAAGGGCCACCTCGTGACCAACAACCACTGCTTTTCGAGCCAGGCGATGGTGGACGCGGCGCAATTTGACTTTGGCGTCGAGGCCTCGAGCTGCGCGGCCAAGTGTCTGCCTGGCACGTGCCCCATCACGCGCGCGATCAAGGGCAAGGGCGGCGTCGAGTTCATCGCCTCGGACCCGAACCTCGACATTGCGCTTCTCCAGATCAAGGGTGCGGCTGCGGCCGAGATCGTGAGCACCTTTGGTTACTTGCGCATCTTCTTCGGTATGCCGGCCGTGAGTGACCAGATCTACATCCCGCAGCACCCGGGAGGAGGCGCACGCCAGATTGCGAAGACCGACGATGACAACAACAAGTCGATCGCCACCATCAAGACCGTCAACACTGCTATCCAGGTGGACTCGACCACCTACACGGGCCTTATCGGCTACTCGGCTGACACGGAGAGCGGCAGCTCGGGCTCGCCGGTGATCGCCGTCAAGAGCAACCTCGTCGTCGGCCTCCACCGCATTGGCTACTGCAACAACGCGGCTACGCCGAGCAAGGCGCTGCTGGGCTACCTTGTGCCGCTGGCCAAGGCCAACGATGGCGTGTTCGCTTAAGGAGATGACGATAGTGTAGCTTGCATTTGGTCCACGGAAGCCGAAGCGAGCGACAGCTAGGGGAACAGAAACGCTAGAAGTTGGGTTTGTACTAAATGTATGTGATGCGAGTCTGATCGTCAAACTGCTAAAAAGAATGGAATGGGCTTCTATCGCATGCACTTGGGCTTCCTCCGGCTACTGACGCTTTCCCCTGCCACCCGCACTGCCCGTATGGGGCGGCCCACCACCTCGCTTGGTCTTGTTTCCATTTGAACCAGCGCCAGGACCACGGCCACCGCGGCCTCCCCGTTGGGATTGCTGGTTGCTGTACTGTCCAGGTTGGTTGGGAGCCTTCTTGCTATTGAAGGACGGATTTTTAGGTGCGCCTGGAATAGTCGTTGGGACGGGGATTGGCTTCGGGGCGGCCACGGGGTTGTTCGAGCGAATGTAGAACAGCAAGTATGCGTTCTCCGCGAGTGCATTCGCCTCGTTGACAGACAGCACGTGTTCGTCGTTGTACTGGAACCACTGATCCTTGTTGTCCTTGCAAACACACGTGTAGTGGCCGCCAACGACAAACTTGCCATGGTGAGAGACGACTGCAAAGAGCTCGTACACTGGAGGGTAGCGAGTGAACCCGGGGCTTCCATCGCTGCCCTGTGCACCGCTTGCCGTGCGGCACGACGGAGAGAGTACTTCGACAGGAAAAGCGAAGCTGGGTGGATACTTGACAAACTGCTGCAGTTTCACCGGCCCGAGTTCAGGGTGGTACGTAAACCGCTTGATGTTGAGAGTCAGCACCGGGGGCAATGCGTCGATACTTGTGACACGCTTCATCTGCGAATCTTCGATGACTTCCACCTCAAATGCCTTTCGAATCATATCTTCGACGGTGTATTCCTTGACAAGCGACTTCATCGTGGGAACTCCGGGAATGGTGGGGAGCTCATGATCGAGGTTCAGATGTAGACAATGAAAAGGTTCAATGGTGATCGAGCTCTGACGACCTTTCTTGAGCTCGGCACGAATAGCACCCTTAAAGAGCCAATTGATGGGCGACCGCGCAGCATCCACCGGGTTCTGTCGCATCACCGCACTCTTGCCACCCTTGCCGACCTCGGCCCAACCATCGTCCATGTCAAATGCTTCTTGGAGACCATTATCTCCTTCGCTGGTGGATCCATTCGTCGTGGGCATTCGCTTTGTTTGAGTCTCGCAATTTGCCGGGAGCTGAAGACCACTACGTTCGTACTCAGAGTGCAAATAGTCCAAGAAGAACTCGAGGAACTCAAGTGCATCCTCCTGCTCGCCACGAGACTTCTGAAACGCGCTGAGCGCATCCATAAAATAGCCGCTGATCTTGATCGGCTTCGGCACTTTACGTTGGATATCATTGAGACCGCTTCCACCGAGTCGTTGCACTAAATGAATAATACTGTCAGTCTGGGCAACGGCGCAGTATGAAACAAACCACCACCTCACATACACTGCGCCAGGGTCGGCTCCTCAAATTCACGCGTGAACGCGAGCATGTGGCGCCAAGCACGGAAGCCGGAGGACTTGGCGAGTAGATCGGGCGTTGCCTCCACGAGCGACGAGATTTCCATCAGCAGACTGTGTGGCCACAAACACACACAAGTCAGTTCTCAGCGACCTGGTCGAGTTCCATGGCCCGCCAAACCCACTTTAAAAACGGTGGGCAGGCCAGCACCGACTGCAGAATCGCGTTCTGGAAGCACGTATTGCCCTGGTTCAGAAGTCCTCTTCCATCAACCCATTGTCAGTCGTGCTTCATCCTTGAGCATGAGCAAGCCGACGTACCGCTTCTTCATTTCCTTGGCTGGTGCCGTCACATCCAGCTCCTCCAACGCCTTCTGGATCGCGTCTTCAAACTCCAGCGCCACAAACTGGTCCGCAGTCGGAGCACCTATGGCTCCATCCGCGGCGGCGGCGGCAACTACAACGGCGTTCGCGTTGCCCCACGCCGGAGCTGGCGCAGGTGTTGGCGGCGGCGGTGGCGGTGGGGACGGCGGCTTCACGCCAAGCGCAGCGGCCCAAGACATGGGCTTTGGAGGCTGTGGCGACGCCGGTGGCGTTTGTGCATCGCGTTGCTTGTCATCTACATACTATCAGTTAGTTCCCATGGGTTGAAACACCTTGATTGCGACGAGCGTACGCTCGCTGTTGGGCGACACACCGATCGAGAGCGCGTGGATCGCTTCTTCTTCTGTGAAATCGCCAAACGTGATCACGACACCGGCGTCCGAGGGCGGCGCAGTCGTCGGGGGCGGCGCGGCTACATGTTGGCCGTTCGCGTGGGTCGCCATGCTCGAGGGGCAGTTCCTTCAACTCAAGACCAGCCACTTGGTGCAAGTTTCAAACCGTATCGGTTCCTATCGCTTGGTCTGTTCGTATCTGTTCCTATCACACCTCATCCTTCTGTCGTTCAATTGTGGGGCACTGCTGGGTGGCAGAGACCGGCTCGACGAGTTAGAAAGCCGGTCCGAGGTGCTCTCTGGAGACAGTTGTCGTGGGCTCGCCAGAGTTGGTGCCCACACCTTTCGACGGCCTGTCCAGACTCGACGCGACCGTGAAACCCTGGAAAACCGCCTCGCCAATTCGAGCCCACTCTGGATTCAATCCAGCATCCATCCGCGCGTAACCCTCCTCGAAGCGTCGGCGGATACATTCCCCTCCTCTCTCCTCCTCACACCATGGTCTCTCTCCTGCTCCCGAGCGCGGCGCTGCTGCTCTCGCTCCACGGCGCCCACGCGTGGCGTGAGGTCGCGATGGCCGACATGGTCTCGTTGGCCGACATGGCCGAACAGGCCGACCTGCTCGCGAGCACGGCCGGCGCGATCACGGGCATCATCGTCGGCAACTCGCTGCCCATCACGAACGGCACGCTCTCGCTCTGCGCGCCGCAAAAGTTTGAGTACTTTCGCCGCAACGCGCCGTTCGTGTCGGTCCATTTTTCCAAGTTCTCGCTGGTCGAGGGCGACGTCGTGACCATCACGAGCGCCGATGGCGAGGTCAAGACCATCACCAAGCCGGCGACCGCTACGGACGGGTTCCAGTCCGAGCGCGTCCCGGGACCGTCGGCGGTGATCACGTTCACACCGGCGGGCTGCTCCAAGGCCGCGACGCTGCCCACCGGCTTTGGCTTTGAGATCGACGCGTTCAAGTACACGTACGAGACGATCGCCAACAAGGAAGAGGCGTGCGGTGCCGCCAAGCAGTACGCCGCCGCGATTTGCTACAAGGGCAAAGAGGGCGCGCCCGCGCAAGTGTACAAGTCGTCGCTCGCGGTCGCGCGCCTGATGATCGCGAGCTCGGGCCCGACCACGGCCTGCACGGGCTGGCTGATTGGCAGTGAAGGCCACTTGATGACCAACCACCACTGCATCAACAGCGCCGAGCAGGCCGCCGCGACGACCGTCGAGTTCATGGTGCAGAGCCCGGCGTGTGACGAGTCGTGTCGCCAGCTCGGCGACTGCCGCGACTTTGGCAAGGTCGAGAGCGTGGGCACCGACTTTGTGTACGCAAACGAGAAGCTCGATTACGCGATCGTCAAGTTGCGTCGCAAGCCGTGCGTTTTGAATGGCAAGTACGGCTTCCTCAGTCTGCGCTCGAGCGAGCCGGTCGAGGGCGAGAAGATCTACTTGGTGCACCACCCGAACGGCGGCGCCAAGATCATCACGGCCGAGCAGGACGTCGACAACCTCGACAGCGACCCGACCACGGGCTCGACCGGCGTCACGGCTGCGGTGGTCGAGGCCGTCAATGACGAGAACAACTTGGGCAACTTTTGGACGAGCTACTACGCCGACACGGAGCGCGGCTCGTCGGGCACGCCGGTGATCAGCATGGACTCGCACAAGGTCATCGCGCTCCACTCGAACGGCGCGTGCAAGAACAGTGGCGCGCCGTCCCACATGATCATCGCGGACATCAAGGCTAACAACATCGCGCTCCCTGCGGACGCCTTTGCGTAATTCGTGGTCGTCTCGTCGTTTGTACACCCTGCTTTGCCGACAATTTTGGAACTCGACACGCTAAGCGTGCTCTCCGTTTTGTTTTCTTCTTTTGAATCGGTTGGTTCTGTCTTGTGTGGTTAGAGATGATGCCAAGCGATATGGGGATCCCTACCAACAATGGAGTTGCTCTTTGTGCGTCGCTGCGTATTCGAATGACACCATAGTGATGCTGTCATTCTTTTGTGCTTGAGATACTTTCTAAGGAGGCACGAGCGGTGCGCTCTCGCCACGCGTGCCTGGACGACGACGGCGACGACGACGCAGCACGATCGCTGCTGCCGCTGCGACGGCCATCACTGGTACCACGACCATCGATCCTCGCATCAGCGGTGAGACAGTGCTGTGGTCTGTGCCCACGCCAACGAGTCCCGCGACGGATACTTCCTCGCTCGGTGTCGCCTCCACCGTCAGGCACTTGGTCTTGGCGAGCTGCGCGTACCACTTGGCAGCCGTGCGTGGGATCCGTGCGAGGTCCGAAGGCTTGGGGTTGTATCCGTTCTTCGCGCCAGTCTGGGCTGTGTAGTTGACGTAGTAGAGGCCGAAGCGTGGGTCATACGAGCCCCATTCGTAGTTGTCCAAGAACGACCACGCCGTGTAGCCGAGGATCGGGATCTGGTCGCCGCTCAGCGCCGTGTGGACTTGCGCAATATAGTTCTGGTAGTACCAGACCTGGTCCTGGTTATCAATCGTCTCGTTGCCACACCAGCCATTCTCGGTGAGCAGAATCGGCATGGTCTTGTTGAAGTTGTGCAGCCAGCGGATCGCCTCCAAGTATCCGGGTGGGTACGCCGAGAACCAGTCGCAGAGGTACTCGCCATGCGGTCCCGTACTCGACAGCCGAGCGCCTTCCGGTAAGCGCGAGGCATCAACGCCGATGTCACGTTCCCAGCCGATGGAAAGCGTGTCGCACGGCACGGTGGACAGAGGCGAGGCACAGTCCACGACGTTGTTGGTGGCGTAGTGGTTCAGCATGAAGACGTCGCACGAGCCCTGGAGCATCGTGGTCTCCTCGGGCGAGAACACCGGCAGGCGATCGCCCACCCGCTCACGCATGATCGCTGGGTACTCGCCCGATACGATCGGCTGCAAGAACCACCCGACGAAGAACTGCATATATCGCTCGGCGGCGGCCACGTCCTGTGGGTTTAAGGGGTCCAGCGGATACTTGAAGTCATTGTTGAGTACGATCCCGATCTGGGCCTGCGTGTGGACCTCACCGGTGGCCTTGAGCTGGCGAAATCGCTGGACGGCCCGGCCGTGCGCGAGCAGCACATTGTGGGTGGCGATATAGGCGTTCGTCGGTGACGGTGGCAGCGCCGGCGGACTCGAGCTGATGCTGTAGCCTTCCGTAACAAACGAACAGGGCTCGTTGAACGTCGCCCAGTAGTCCACTTTGCCGCCGTACTCGGTGAATATGAGCTCGCCGTACTGCTCGAAGTGGCTGACGAGATCTCGGTTGAGCCACCCCTGCGGCGTCAGCTCCGTTTGCAGTTCGAGCGGAAGGTCCCAGTGGTACAGTGTGAGAATCGGCCTAATGTTGTGGGCACGAAGCGTGTCGATGAGGTCGTGGTAGAATGCGAGACCAGGCGCATTGGGCTTCATGCGTTTGGTGGCCGGATCCCAGTTCATAGCACGCGACCACGAAACCGAGAAGCGGAACGAGCTCAGTCCCGTCTCGACCATGAGCGCGATGTCGTCCTTGTAGCGATGCACAAAGTCGTCGGCGACATTCGCGCACTGCAGGTGCTCTCGCCGCGGGTCGGCGCGGCAAAAGTCGTCCCAGATACTCGGCGTGCGGCCCGTGGCGTTCCATCCGCCTTCCACTTGGTACGCCGCCGTGGCCGAGCCGAAGAGGAAGCTGTCGGGGAAGCATTTCTCGACGGTGGCAGCGACAGTACGGCTCGTCGCGAGCGAGAACAGCAGAGCCCAGGGGCGGAGCTGCATGACCACAAAGAAGGAAGAAAGATCAAATGAGGGATTTTCTAGCGACGAGAGGGCTCCTGGGTTCGGTAGAACATTAGTGAAAGGGATGGTTGTGGGTGAACGTCAAGATTCTGTAGTGACTTACACCAAGTTACGGCTGAGCGAGAAAGGTCTGGAGCAAGTGACCGGCGGCGTTGAGATCATCGACGATGCTCTTGGTGGACAATGCGGTGTTTACACCACCTGTCTTGCAGCCACCACACAAGTGGAGAGCGACTACGCTATAGTCACTGAGACTCACGATGGGCGATCCGACGGTCGCCTCGTCCACACTCGCAGCCTTGTACTGGACTTGGCTACTCGGAGTCGTCGCTGTCGAGCACACATCGCGCGTCGTCGAAGGCTGCTGAATGCGAAGGAGTTCTCCTTCGTCGTTCATGATCGTGATTCGCTGGGTGTAGCTCTCTGTGAAGTGGGGGACAAACACCAACTCCTCGTGCGTTGGTCCACTCACGCGCAAGCGCAAGAAGCCAAAGTGGGACGCGACATTGAAGCCTCGCGTAGTGAGTCGAAGCACCACAAAGTTGAGCTCTCGGTTGAGATGGAAGACCACGTTGTCGAAGAATATTTGCGAGCCGATGCAGTTGATAAACTCGACCTGGGCCTGTGCGATCGTCCCCTCCGATAATACCAGACAGTTCGCGGCTGTGAGAAAGTAGCTATTGGTGATGTTGCCCAGGAGCACGCCGGAGCAGTACGTGTTGTCGACGACGATACGACCGACTGCCTGCACCGTGCGATGGATCTTCCACGACTTCTCACTCACGCCGACACACTGCGGTGCAAACGACCGGTCCACGCCACCACAGTCCACGGGCACCGAGAGCGTTCGACCAGCGACTCGCTGGGAGATGATTCCAAGGGTGGGAATGGCCGTGTCATCGGTGGGAGTATCGTCCTTTCCTCGGAGATTGCGGGCGATTCGATGAGGGGGTCCGTCCATCGCGACAGACGTGACGGAAATGAGACCCATGTGCATCAGCAGCAACGCCATCAGTCCCGACGCGAACGCGGTGACGAGCGCGAGTACGCAGATCTTGGCGCCGCGCTTCATCTTGACTGAGTGAAGGAGGGGGGGGCGAGAGAAAGGGGCTTGAGGTCGACGAGGCAAATTGAAGAGTGAGCAGCAGCCACTGTGACGCGCGAGATTCAAGATGCCCAACTTCGATGTTGAAGGGCAACATACCGTGTGGACCAATTGGAGAGAGGGATGGATCATTTGTGGACCAATCAAAGCACAGCAGTACCCATATCCCATCACCGTTTCCACACGTGCCTGACCGATGACGCATTGGTCAGGCACATCGTGGAAACGACAGTCGCGTCCACAATGTCCACGCGGTGGTCCACTCTGTGGACACGCACGTGGCCACACAGAGCTTCACTATGTGGCTCCCGTCGTCTATTGTCGTGGCCACATGATAGAAGATGCAGGTGGTATTACGGTAGATCTAGAGAAGAACGGTAGTTGAGCGAACATGAATGCGCACGTCTCGGCTGTTCTTCGGTCGCCTTACGACGTTACTCCATACGCTCGCGAGTCCGTGGGTGCGTTCGGTCCGTGCTCACGTTCGGCGCAGTATGGGGACACGAGGACGTGGCCGAGTGGCTGTGTCGCCGACGTTCCCGCTTGATCGGTATCGGCATTCGCCAGCGCGATGACCGTGGGCACAAGGACCACTGGCGGGTTGCTGGAGACGGTCTTGCGAGGCGCGGCTTCGACGAGGTCCACGTGCAGCAGCGTGAGGAGCAGCAACGCAATCGCAGCGGCCGCCGCGAGCGCGAGGATCCAGAGCTTGGTACACGCTTCCATGGTGGACGCAAACAGAGAGAGACAGAGTGGTCTTCCGGGAGGAGAGGCTGGAAGGGAAATGGGCCCTGGGGGGATCGACGAAGGGAGACGGATGACCCCTCTCTCTCCATGCTTTTGGCGGCAAAAGGGAAACCACGTCAGTGGCCCAATCAGAGCACGTGGATCCAAAATGTACCCAATCAGATCGAGCTAGCTGCGGCGGCATACTGGTTCGTGGGCGGTAGTGTACCCATCGCGTGCCCCCAGCTTCAACTTTGGGATGTGACGTCGCCACACAAGTGGGTTGGGTGTGTTTTATTTGAAGCAAAGACAAACGCAAAGACATCAATGGGGAACGAGAGGCTCCTGCACACGCTACGCGACCACTACGCCACTCTCGGAGTCTGCAAAAAACGACTTGATCAGCTGCGCCTTGTTGTCGAGATCGACGTAGATCGAGTGGGCCACGAGTGCGCTGTTGTCGGCACGCACGCTGCAATCGCCGCACAGGTGAAGCGCGTGGACATGTCCGCTGGTGTAGCTTATCACGGGAGCTCCAGCGGCCACGCGGTCCATGCTTGGTGCTGCGTACGAGATGCGGCTCTGAGTGGAGTCGACCGTGCAGCCTGGTATCTCTACGAAAGCCTGGATCGTGATGGGTTCTCTCGTGAACTCGGTCGTGAGACTCTTGATGGGCTTGTTCTTCGAGTAGTGGGCAATAAATACCCTCTCTCCGTAGACACGGCGAGACGAACTCAAGAGTAGGAAGCCGTACGCCGACTGGACGTCGTGAGCGTCCACCTCCATGCGAAGAATCACGTAGCCGAGTCGACGGTTGATCGCATAGACCTTGTTCTTCGTGTACGTGTTCGTGCCTGCACAGCCCGTGAAATGGATCCGCGCACGTTCAACATTCTTTTCGTTTGGTAGACAGTGCGAGGCAGTGAGAAAATACATCGTCGACTTCGAATCACTGTTGAGCAGCACACCCGAGCACGAGACGTGGTCTTCCTCGATCTCCAAATGACCGACCGCTTCCGCGAGGCGTTGGATCACGCGTTCGACTCCGTCGGCGAAAAGCTTGTAGCAATTTGCGAGATATGGTTGTGGGGCAGAGCAGAACGCACTCGCACTTGCCATCGCTCGTGGGACCTTGACCCGATTCTCATCGATGACAGCCGACGTATTATTGGTCTTCGTATTGGCTGGCACAAACACCACCTCGACTTCTTCTTCGTCATCTTCGTTAGTTTCCGAGTTGCTCGTGCTGGCATCAGTATCATCGCTTGAGCGGCTGCCATCAGAGCCGCTAGAGCTGAATTCAGAAGCGGACGATTTCGAGCCTTCATCGGCACGAGAACTGGATGTAGCGTGGTCTTCCACCAAGTCACTGGAGTCCGCGTGATAGTCGCGCGAGGAGCCGTCTTCTTCAGCGGAGCCAAGGGTAGACGTGTTGATGCGACGAGTGGGCAGGAAAGATGTGTCGTTCATTAAGCCGATCGGGAGTCGCTCAGGCGCGGCGCGAGCGCCAATCGCGGTGGGCGCTGCTGTCATCGCACGCGCAAAGAAGATCACACCGACCATCCCGACCATCCCGAGCAGCACCGTCGCGGCCAGCCAGGCCTTCGTTCGCCGGTGCACCATCGTCACCAAGTCAGCAAGCTACGGAAGAGCGAGTACGAGTCTTGAAGCAAGAGGACCGGAAAGAAGCTGAAAGCTGGGAGGTCTTGAGCCGAAGCGAGCAAATTGCGAAATGAGCGAAGGGAAACCCACGAGGGCGGGAAACGCGTGGGGAGGAGAAAAGTGTGGACGCACGGACCAAAGCGACAGGGGAGATCTGCGGATCCATCCGCAGTTGAAGTGAAACTGCCATTTGTGGACCAATCAGCTCTCAGCAAATATGGAGCGTGTCCACACGTGTTCATCCGTCCACACCAACGTACCCATTTCGGGCTATCACTTCCTCGTCCATCGACTGAAAAAGCCCGGTTTGTTCTTGCGTTTGGCACGCAGCTCCTCTTGCTTGCGCTGATTGGTCAGATGGACCGCCTGGACGATCTTCTCGTGGTCTTTCTCCTTTGCTCGCAGCTGTAAGATCTGTCGAAACGCTGCGCGCGCTCGCTTGGAGCGCCACGCACATTGGAGCCGAATCACACTCTGCAGTTTCTTCGCTTCGTACGCTTCCGTCTTGGCGATCGCATACTCGTGTATTCGCTGTGCGATGACCTGCGTGCGTTCATCGTCGTCGGTGTACGTACAGTGCGGTTCGTAGTCTCGCACTTTTTTGGTGGTCTGGTCTTCGTAGACGAAATCAAGCAGCGGATCTTGTGCTTCCTCTTCGTTCGATTGTAGTCGTGCCCGGCGTTGCAGCCGCTCACGGCGCTCTGCTTCTTCTTCGTCCTCCTCTAGAACCTCATAGTCGGTCGCAGAGATCTTCGTTGCATTCGGACTGTCGAGCGCGCTCTCGACGATCTTCTTGCCACCAAACACAAACGCCTTCCGCTTCTTTTCCTGATTGCGGTGACGACGCACTCTTATGCGCTTCCATCGATCACTCAGTTTTTGCACTGGCACCTGCTCCACGACGCCAGTACCATCAAGCACGACGGTGACTAGCCCAAACCGATCGACTGGTACAGCTGTGATAATACCAGTCGTGATGATTGTGTCGTTCTTCCCAGGAAACACTTTGATGTAGATGCCATCTTGCATGGTCAGCGACTGGTTGTCTTTTTCACTCATCTGCTTGAGCTGGGAGAGCTGTCTCGGCACAAACCGCTTGAGTGATCCGTCGGTTGAAAACGCTGCGCATCCTTCATCTTGACGGCAAATTTCCATCAGCTCCGACACGGTTCGGCCTTCGAGCCTTTTGAAGTTCCCGGTGGGAAAGTCCTTCTTGGGATAGAACTGGAAGGTAATCGCTAACTTCAGGGCGATACTCATTGCGACGATCACCTCACGTCCAACTACGCACCACTTGGGCAGGCTTATCGCTCGATGGTAGAGGTATTCGAAATAGTTGCGCTGGATTGTCGTTGCTGCGCGATGGCGCTTGGCCTTGACCGCTTCGTACACTCGGTAGTCACGCGAGCATCGCCACGCTGCTTGAAGCTGCGTCGCTGCGTCGTATCGTTTTTGTGTGAGAAGCAAAAAATGCCATCGCGTTTCATCTTCTTCCATCAAGAATCGTTCAGCACGACGAAGCCCAAGCAATTCATGCGAGCTCAACGTCTCTGGTAGCAGCAAAAACCCGGGCAAAATCCACACCTTCTGTGCATTGAGAAAACATGGCGTTCCGTCCATGATCGCGTGCGTGCGAGTCGTGGTGTGTGATGTACGAAGCTTGTCAATAAAGCGCTGACGAGTCATGATTTCGTCTCGCAGTTGGTCATGGATCATCTCCAGTCTTTCGCGTCGTAAATGCATTGCGCGCTGATCCTGCTTGATGCTGTCAATCTTCCGCATGAGTTCGTAGTTGGTCTTGAAGAAGAATGCCAGTTTTGGGTCTGTCGAAGTCGAACTGGTATGGCGTTGTTCGTACTGCCGAAAATGAAGTACGATCCATTCAGCGCAGTTTTCAGGCGACGCCAGCTCCAGCTCTACGAGTGCTTGGGTTACGCCTTGCATGACCATCGAGGCGTACTCTTCGATATGGCGCCTTGGTAGCAAGTGGTCTTCGACCCAGTTGTTGACAGCATTTTGTGCGTCTTCGGGTACAGTTGTGGTCGGTAATGGGATTGCGGTAACATCCACACTCCAGAGGGACTGATGGCGAGCAGGGTCTGTGACGAGAAAGGTATAATCATCTTCCACGAGGCATAGCTCTTCATCTGCAAGGCTTAGAGTTTCTTGCTGCTTGATAATCTGGCAAAGAAGTCGCTTGCTTTCGAGCTCATCGGTCTGACAAAAAGCAGAATGTTACCATTCACCAGGGTCCTTCCTCTATCTTGTATGACGCACCATGAACAAGCTTACCTTTGTGTCCAAGAGGGCGTTCTGGATGACTCGCCGCTTCTTGTGCATTTCACCCATGAGCACGGTCGACGCGTCCTGCTCGATACAATACGCGACTTTGCACTGCATGTTCCCATGTCAGTCCCCATCTTTTCTTCATCTCACATACTCTCACTGTATGTACCGCATGTCGAAGATAGTCCGCAAGCCATGGAAATGGCAGGAGTGGTCGCGCCATGAGCACTTCGTTGATGCCATCCGCAAGATGCTGCAGCACTGCGACCACCTGCGGCTCCGAGATGTATGCCGAATTAGGTCGGCTTGCATGCACAATGCGTGGCAGGTGCTCGTGACGCCACCGCGCGCGTCGAGCGAGTTGCTCCTTCGTCGGCTTGGGACGCCACACCATCACGAGCTACCGTCGACTGGTTGATCTTTTCCAACAGACGCGACTACTAGAAGATCCATCCCCTGGAATAGTGACACACACACAAATTGCCGAGGGATCCTCTAGACGACACCAATGATCAGCAGCACCCGTTTGTGTATTTGGCATCATTGTGCAGCCATTCCTCACGGCATTGTGAGGGGGCCGACGAAGTCGAGCGAAAATTTGCCTTCGCTCTTCGGTTCGAGGTTCTCTTCTTTGAGCCATTGCGGGTTGTACAGCTTGCTGCGATAGCGATCACCTCCGTCACAGAGGATCGTGACAATAGTGTGGCCGGGTCCCAACTCGCGCGCCATCTTGACGGCACCGACAACATTCAGTGCGGCGCTCGGTCCGACGAAGATGCCGTCGTTGCGAAGCAAGAAGTAGGCCATGTCCACGATCTCCTGGTTGGTGCCCGTGATACCCTTGTCCAAGTTCGCCTCGCTAAAGTTGGGTGTCACACGCGGGAGTCCGACGCCTTCAGCGATGGTCGAGCCCGTGCGAACCGGCACGACCTCGAAACCTTCCTTCTCAAAGCTCGTGCTCTTGCCGTCGTTGATAAACTTTGCCATGGCTGTGACCTCATCCGGGTCGACAATCCATGCCTGCAGCTCGGGTTTCTGCTCCTTGAGAAACTTGGAGATACCCGCAACAGTACCAGCAGTACCCGACGATGTCACAAAGCCGTCGACTGTACCCTGCGTCTGGCGCCAAATCTCCGGACCGGTTCCCGTGTAGTGGGCCATCATGTTCGCCGTGTTCTGGAACTGGTTCGGGTAGCACGCATTCTCCTTCGCCGCCGCGAGTCGATGGGCGACGTGATAGAAGTGGTTCTCCTTGTCGAACATCGACGCCATCGGTTGGACGTGCACTTCTGCGCCCATGGTCTTCATCAGCTCGATCTTTTCCGTCGCCGTCTTCATCGGCATCGTAAACAACGTCTTGTAACCGCGTGCAGCCGCGAGAAGCGCGAGGGAGACGCCCGTGTTGCCGCCCGTCGCCTCAACGATGGTCGCGCCAGGTTTGAGCTCGCCCTTGGCCTCCGCGTCGAGGATCAGATACTTTGCCGCGCGGTCCTTGACGCTGCCGCACGGGTTCATGTACTCGGCCTTGCCATAGATCTTGCAACCCGTGAGCTTGGAGACGCTCTTGAGCTCGATGAGAGGTGTGTTGCCCACGGCCTCGAAGAGGTCCACGGGCTTGTCAAAGCTGGACGAGCCATCGACAGACGCCGGCTCCACGACGAGTGAACCAGATTCCAATGGCTTCAAGTCGACTGGTGCCACCGCTTTCTTCGAGCCGCGCGTCAGCAACGAGCCACCAGCGACGCCCGCAGCGAAGCAGCTCAGGGGCACGGCCCAGCGCTTGGCACCGCTGCCGCCCAACATCTTCACGTCACAAGATGAGCCCCTCCCGTCGAGCCCTCAACAAGTATTTGCTTGCAGAGGGACGAAGGTTCGATCAACCACTCGAGGTCACTCTGTCGAGGTAAATGTAGCCATGTTGTGGAGCGATCAGAGCTCTTCGCGGAAGAGCTCGATGAACTCGTGGAGATCCAGACTGGCATTGGTGTTCACGTCAAAGCGTGCGATGATGCGCTCGACATCCTCTCGCGTGATATTGGGACTCTTGCTGCTGTCGCTGCTGCCTTCGCCGCCGCGTTTGTAATCGTCGTCGTAAAATTTCTCATTGTAGCGTAGTGCGTTGAAGAGTTCATCCACGTCGATGTCGCCGTTCCGGTCGGTATCGTACAGTTGGAAGAGCTGTTTGAGCTCTTTCAGCTGTTCGGGGGACACTTTTCGTTTATTGTGCTGTTTCGCCTTCTCAGCACTCTCCAACACCGAGCAGAACTGAAGAATCTCGTGCATGACCTCACTCGATGCCTCGTTGAAAATCGCACCGCACAACTCTTTGAGATCGATCTGGCCGCTTTGATCTCTGTCGATACTGCTAAAAATCCCCATCACATTCTCACGCAAATGCGTGCTGCCAAACAGGCCAGCACCATCCACGAGTTCGCGTAATGTGATCGTGCCGCTCTTATCCTTGTCGATCGAGTTGAACGTGCGATACAAACTGATGACATCCTCGCGACTGTACGTGCCAAAGTAGTCCTGGCGTAGGATATTCGTTTCCGAACGAATACGCATTTTTTTTACAGATGTGCCGGCAGCCTTCAATACCGCTTTCCGTGCTTTTGCACCAGAGGACAATGGGCGACCAGCCGATTTGATTCGTCGGGACGCTGACGACGGCTTGGTCGATTTCTCGATTTGATCTGAACGCATAACGGGATCGGAGCTGGTATGTTCTTGGATATTTTCCAACGGTAAGAGCAGTTTTTCCTGGCGAACAGATCCCGCTCGCGTCAAGACACGCGAGGCTCGACGAACCTTGTCCTCGACAACACTCTGTTGGAGAAATAGGTCCTTGATTGTGCGCTGTTCAACGAGGGTAGGAGCTGATCGAACGTGATGAAGTCCACCGCCTGCGTTGAGCATTGCGTGCTGGGTCTGATCAAGTTGTGCTAAATCTGATGAATCCTCCGACACCACGTCTATTGATGATGATCCGAGCGTGTTGGCAGTACTGTTCAGCAATGACCCCACTGACTGACTTTGGTTGAGTTGTACAACCTTAACTTTGGGTTTGAGGCTCTTCTTCTTCGCGTTACGCACTGGTCTCAAAACGGACAGTTCGCCAGCATTTTCGTGAATAATGCAACTTGAACCAAGTTTCTCGAGCAAGAACGCCGAAGGCGTCAAATCGATGTTTGTCATGGACTCCATCTTTCGCAGCTTGCTCCCTTTTGATGCCAGCACTTTTTGATTTCGACGAACATTCTCATGGTGGAGGTTTCCGTACATTTGCTTCTGCCTGTTGAGGCCTCCAACGCTCCAATTATCTTTGTCATCGAAAGGAAGTTCCTGAACACTGGTGCCAAGATCATCTGGAAGAAGATTGGCTGCTGGGTCCACAACGCCATCACGATCGAAATCATCATGAAGGCTTTGAGCGATCAGCGCGTCTTGTTCGTTTTCAGCATCATCGCGCCCTGAGGATTGCTGGTTGGACTCGGTTTTGGCTGGAGCCTTCGGTTTCTTCTTAAGAATTCGTTTCATCCGTAATTGAAACTTTGCGCGCTCTTTTTCCCAAGCATCTTGTCGAGCAAGCTGAAAGTCGCTTTGCTTCCATGTGGGTTCTCCTTTAAGCTGCTTGAACAGCCGATCTGCCTGTTCAGGCAAAGCATGTACTTGTGTCCGGTCCGCAGGCTGATCCACTTCTCCATCGGCTCTTGGAGTTGCATCTGTGCAAAGGATTGGAGCGCTCATCGATGCTGAAAGCCCTAACGAATTGCGACGTCGAGTTCGATCAATCATCTTCATAGTCTGGCTTCTTCTCGCGAGAAGCTTCAGTTTTTGAGATCTCATAGTAGCCCAAATCTCTTCAGCTTGCTCCCGCTTCAACCTTGCCGAAGTAGTCGTATCTACCGCCCAAGACCACACTGAATCTCCGTCCTGGGATTGCTGGTTATGAGATAATGACCCTATGTTAACGCCATTGAATGACCAAACTCGAGTAGATTTATCGGCTGAGCACGTCAAGATCCCTTGCGGGTCGTCCACTGTTCGAAGAAACCTGATGAACCCTTGATGAGCTTTCCATCGTGCCACTTGAATTATGTCACCAGCTTTCACCAATGGCAGACGAGACAGCGACTCAGCGTCGCCACGCATCGGGATGTCAATTGTCGCCTCGTCACTGGTGGAGCCGCTGTACCGATGTTTCAAGTGGTTTTTGAGTCGCTTCGCGTTTCTCCCATGGCGGATGAAGCGACGACGAGGATTGTATGATCCAAAGTGGTTGGACGGCAGACTCTCCGATCGGAACGCTTTGAGGTTGAACAGAGAGAGGATCCGTGAAAAGTCATCAACGCAGATCTCGCCATCCAAGCTTGCTGTGACAAGCAAAAATCGCCCCTTGTGGATGTCGTTGGCGAGCAAGTCTCCTCCACATTCGTCATAGAACACTTGGCAGCCACTAATACCACCTCGCTGCTCCTCATCTTCGCTCAAGTCGACTCGTACGTGGACTGGTTGGAACGGATCAGCGATTGGGTCACGTAGAAACGGAGTATATCGACAAAGCAACTGGCTCGCTTGGGTGGGTGATACATTCCAGCAACACACTAATCCATTTTCGTGGCACGACACTAGAAGCGGATACGGTTCCACAAACTCTAACGCAGTAACATCGGTTTGCACCAGGTTGTGAGCCGCCAGCGAGCATGTGTCCTCAAGCAAGAAATATATGTAGTCCCAGATCTTGATAGCTCCATCGGCGCTACCCGTCGCAATGAGAGACATCGCGTAACAGTATGCCATACACTTGATGTCTGTATCGTGCGCCTCGGTGACGCAACGCAACAGACTGTTGGAGCTCGTGTTGTCGTCGTACAAGCGAAGTGATCGGTCCCACGAAGCCGTTAGAACGCATTGATCTTCTTTACAGTAGATCAAAGCCGAAACATTCAACTGATGTGGGGTCCACGTCTTCAAAAGTGCGCCGTTCATATAGTTTAGCACAATCAGTTCACCCCGCTGGGTGCCGAAGACGATCTTGCGCTGGCGAGCATCCAAATCGACGCAAGAGATATCCGATGTGGTGATGTTGCGAAACGTTCGAAGGAGAGCGCCTGAAGTCGCATCCCAGATGCGAATCTCTCTGTCTGTCGTAGTGAGCAATGTGAACGACACGCTGTTGAACAGTATAACACTTGAGGGCAACACTTTGGGCTTGAGGCGTACACGATGGAGCAACTTGAGTTTGTGCAGACCCGCAGCAAGAAGTGTTTGGCCGTTGTTCAAGACTGCCAGACTATGAGCTTTCCAAGGATATTTGTCGCTACCGAGTCGGAAGGTCTGTAGGCACCGATTACTGCTCTGCTCGAGGTCGTTGTTCTCCATGGAGGTGATATTGGCCAAATTCCACCACTTGAACCAGCCATCGTCGTCGACAGTGATGGCTTGATCTCCAAGAAGGTGTCCACCTTCCGCTGCACTGCTGTCATTGTTGTTACTCGTGAACGTCGAGCTTCTCCGCTCGGTTTGACCTGCCAAAGCGAGTGATTGAATCAACTGGATGCAACACACCGGCGCATTGTGTCCCCACAACTTGAACACGGGCGCCGTAGCAAGTGCGCTGATATCCCACCCGAGCACCTCACACTCGAATCCCGCGCTGATGAAGAGCTCGTTCGAGAGCTTGGTGAGCAGTCGCACACCTCGACGGTGGCCTTGCCGCATCGTGCGGACCTGTAGTGTCGTGGTGTCCCAGAGGTAGATCATGTTGTCCATCCCACACGACACGAGCGTCTCGCTGTTGAGCAACAGCAAGTCCTGTAAAAGATCCGTGTGCTGCTTGAGCGTCGTGAACAGACTGACTTCACAGCGTCCTTTCGCGTCGTGCCGTTTCTCGCGCAGCACGTACCACACTGAGATCACCAAGTCGGCCGAGATCGAGTAGAGATGCTGCGTGACAGGGTTCCATTCGAGTACGCGTTGCGGCCGCGGCGTGTGGACGATCGCGAGCGGGAGCGGCGTCTCCAGTGCACTGGAGCTGCTCGCCGTGAGAATCGTGGACGCCCAAAACGTCAGCTTGAGATCACCGGCCGACACGGCCAGCAGATCGACGATGCTGAGGTACTTGAGTGCCTGCACGGGTGAGCGCTCGCTTCGCACGTCGTCCTGGTCGCGGCGGTACCCGGTGATGTAGCACAGCGGATGGAATTTGTTCACGATCGCGAGCGTCGGCGTGAAGCTGCTGGGAGAGCTCGCCGGGTCGCCCGCCGCGTCCACACTCTCGGTCGTGTCGGACTTGGCCGGCTCGTCGGCCGTCGCGTCTCCTGGAAACGGCACCAACGCCGTCGGGTCCACAATCTCCACGACCGGACGCGTGTTGTCGTGGACGAGCAGCCGCTTGAACTCGGCGAGCAGTTGCACACGCTTGGGCGGACGATTGAGCACGTCCGCAAACGCCGCGTGTTCCTCGTACTGGAGATCGCGCCAGTCGAGCTCGTCGCCCGTCGTGCCCATGCCGCCTTCGATGATCGCACTCGTAAACTCTTCCCACTCCATCGTACCGTCGCCGTTCACGTCCACTTGCGCAAACAGTTCCACGAGGTCCTCGATGAATTGCACGGCGCTGCCTTCGTCCCACGCGCTCACGCGGTCGAGCATCACGCTCACGAACTCGCGCAGCGCGAGCCCGCGCTCGCCGGCCGCGTCAAAGTCGCGCTTGAGCGCCGTGAGGTCTTCCACTTGGAGCCGCACCATGATGCCCAGGCACGCCTGGTACTGCCGCAGCGCCGCCGCCATCGTGATGCGGGGGAGGGGTCTTCTCGTCGTTGCGACGACTCGATCGCTGTTGCGTCGATCGGTTGGGGGGAACCGGCGGTTACGCGGTTACGCTTCCCACACCCTTCCTCACTCGACTACTTTGTCCGTCCGATGAGTGCGCGACCGCCGCTGTATGTCGTGAGCCCTCGCGCCGGCGGTGGGAGTGCCCTTGCGCCATCCACACATGGAGGTTTCCCTCCATCGACCATACCGGCGCGACCGGCCTCTGCGTCCACGGCCACGTCGCTGTTGTCATCTCGAACATCCACACCGCCGTCCACACCGCCGCCCTATCGCCCCAAGCGGCCGCTGTCGGCCCCGCGCGTGACGACGACAACAGCTGGCGCTCGTCCACACACAGCTTTGGCTGCGGCCGCTCCGGCAGCGTCTCCCAGCCATCGGGCCACGTCCTCACGACGCCGCCCCGCGAGCGCGAGCCGCGTGCGTGCGAGCTACACGACGTCCATGCAGCGGAGAACGGCTATCGAGCGCGACGACGACGACGACGACGTTGATACGATCGTGATCCCCATCTCCGGCATTGACCTGCCCGACCAGCCACTCGCCGAAAATGCTGCGCTCCCAATAGGCGAGCGCCAAGGTGTGGTCGAGGACCGGCCAGGGACCGACACTGTGGACGTGGTACCCGACCGCGCGGACGTGGCCGAAGCCGAAAAGTTCTTGCGTGCGTGGCAGTTTGAAGAAGCCAGTTTCCGTTCGCCGCTTCTCTTTGCGGAGGCATCCTTCGCCCAGGCCAAAGGTAACTTCCACTTTGGTGGCGCGCGTTGTCCACTTCAACATGCAACTGACCATCTGTTTTGTCCCCACGGCCGCAGCCATGACGGCCACAGGGTGGCCGCACCCGAATGTGTTTCTGTCGTCGATCGCGCTCGGCTCGCTGGAGCAGTTCTGCCAATCGCTGGCGCATCACCATCCGTTCCTTCTCGAGGCCGTGGACGTGCTGGGCTCGGCTCTTTTTACGAACCACCGCGAGCTGCGACGTGCGCAATTGACCCCCAGGGGGCAGCACTTCTGCACTGCCCAGATGTGGCATTACATGCAACACGGCCAGTACTGCTTCCAGCAGCTTCATGCCCACGAGGAGCAGCTCGAGACGTGGCGACGCGCCGCACAGGAGGCCAAGCGAGAGAGCCAGCGTCTCAGCGAGAAGCTGCAGAAGCAGCACGTCGCGCGGCTCTTTGAGCGCGTGCAGGCGCGCGCCAAGACGGCCGCCGAGAGTGCCGTCCCCTCCACCACTCGACATTCTACAGAGAAGTTGTCGTATCCTCAGCTACGAAACGTGCTTTTTGGGGGTACGTGTGGCGCACGCCTCGATCTACAGCCGGACGACTACGAGTTTGAGCCGACCGCAGAGGAGATGTTGCTCGTGTTCAACTCGTTGCGGCCCGACGAGGCGAGTAAACTGCTCAGCATGTTCCACACCAACGCCGCCGAGTCGCAGCTGCCTCGACTAGCGGAGATGTACGCGACGGCAGTAGATATGCTGCCCTCAAGTGAGCGACGCCGGTTCTTGAGCGAATACTTTCAGCTTGTCGAGAGTGAGGAGCTGCAGCGCGCGTTGCAGACGCGAGACGAGACGAACCGCGAGAAGCAGTGGGCGACGTTTTTGGACGAGATGAAAGACGTGCTTCGCATTCAGGATGCACCAGGTGACAGCAAGAGCCAATTCCACTCGGACGAGGCACGCGTAGGTGCGAGTGTGTACGAGTTGGTGGATCTCGTGGAGGAACTTGCTACCGAAGTCTCGCTCGCAGATGATAAGCTAACTTTCAGGCTGTCGCCAGAGCTCGTGTCCCGGTTGAAGCCGTATCAATCTGTCAAGAAGAGAATGGAGAAGGCGAAACAGCTGATGACAGCGATCCCCCCGGATGTGCCTTCTCTCACGGAATCAACAGCGTGCGGTTGTGTGTGTGGGAAGCATCGCCTCCTCAGTCTCGATGATCCAAGTGCCAGCACCGTCGACAACAGTGGCCAACCTGCGCGACCCGACATCTCTCTCGCACCAGACGACGTCGTTGAAGCGGATATTGCGAGGAAACGCAAAAGCAGGGGAGCTCAGAAGCGTCCATCAAGCGCTGGCAAAAGTGGGGCAAAACGCAAGAGCACGTTGACCGCCTCCGCGCGGGTCTCCACGAGAAACTCGATGGCGAACGTTCGCTTGTTCCCACTTTCTGAAGTGTGTCACCTCGTCAGCTCCGTCGTGCAGCTCCAGTTTGCACGTGAGACTGGGGATGCAGCGACCACACGGCGCGGATCGCTACGGCGTAGCACCCGAAAGTCGAGTGACCTGAGTGTGATTCAGCGACCGTCGTTCCGAGCGCTCGCGAAAGACTTACTGACGCGCAAGTATGGGATCAAATCCATCGCTGTGCTGCACATGCTGCAGCTGGAAAAATCGCTCGTTTACTTTGGCGCGACGGACAAACACGTGCGATGTGAATTGTTTGCTTGGTTCATCGGTGCTGACAGAACGCGAAGTCACTATAAAGATCTCGCATTCCAGTTTTATCTACGTGTTGCTCGAGGCATCATCGCGCATGTGCTCAAGAAGCCTGGGGACACGGTCTCCTATGCTGACCTCATCGCCGGCTGGACCGAGCAGATCGGGGATGCAGACACCGCATCAGGAGCCGTCCCCCCGAAGACCTTGTCCAGTCAGCAGTGCGTCGAAGTATGCGAGTCAGTCTTTCCAATATGGATGAAAGAATCCGCAGCGTTCACGTTGCTGGTTGAACGACTGAAAGTGGTGACCGAGGCTGTGGACATTGAGCAATTCTTTAAGCGAATCCTGACAGCATGGGAGACGCAATTCATTCGCGTGCACGCTCAAATTGACGAGATCTTCACGCGTGAAGCCGTAGGCGACATTACACTGTTGGACTTTCCGCTGTTCCGCAAGTGTGTTGCTGCGTGTGGGCTAGACATGACGAGTGGGCAGCTGCTGGAACACTACGATGCTCTTATGGGAGATGATGAAGGTGGAGTAGCCATCGATAAGGCCATTGTCTTCGTCATCCATCAAAAGCACCACTCGTAATTTCAATACCAGGCGGGTGGCGTCTTCTAGCTGTGTACATACGCATAAAGTGTATATTGGAGCAAATCGCGTGTCACGAGCCACTGTCTAGAAGAAAGGATTCTGTCCTGATCCCAGGTTCACGAACGGCTGGTTCAGGCTGCCCTGCTGCGACTGCTGCTGCGGTTGCATGCCGCCCTGCGGCATCGGCCCTCGTGCTTGCTGCATCATCTGCGGCTGCTGCTGGAAGCCCATGGGGTTCATGCCACCCATCATGGGGTTCATACCCATGGGGTTCATGCCCTGTTGCGGTTGGAAGCCCCGGCCGGGTGCCTGTGCGCCTGCATTCAAACGAAAATCAGTAAACACAGCTCATCCTGAGATCACAAAGAACAGTGCCTTTCGTACCTGGGAACATGCCTCCGCCCATCATCGGATTCATACCCATTGGGTTCATGCCCATGGCGTTCGGCTGGCCCTGAGGTGGCTGACCCATCATTGGGTTGAACCCTTGCTGCTGCATGCCCATCGGATTCATGCCCATCGGATTCATACCCATGGGGTTCATGCCCATAGGATTCATGCCTTGGCCCATGGGGTTCATACCCATTCCCTGGCCCATGGGGTTCATGCCCATCGGTGCAGGCGGCATCATGCCACCCTGCGGGGCACCGAACGGGTTGGATGGAGCAGCAGCCGCGGGCGTCGAGCCGAAACTGGCCATAATGCTCGCGAGGTTGTTCGCGTGCTGGTTCTGCGGTGGTTGCGCCGCGGGCTGTCCGAAAGCATCGCCAAAGCCCTGCGAGTTGCTGCTCGAGCCGCCAAACGAGGCCCACTCGTCTTGCGCTGGAGCCGCCGGTGCAGCTGCCGGAGCCGCGGGCGCCGCGGGAGCAGGCGCAGGCGTCGAGAACACGTCGAACGAGAGAATGTCGTTGGTCGTGGCCGGTGCGGCGGGCTTGGCGGGCTCGGCACGGCGTGAGGACGAGTTGGTACGCGACTCGTTGCGTCGTGAGCTCGAGTTGGTGCGGCGACTGCTGCGGTCGTCATCGTCGTCGTCGTCGTGCTTCTTGCTGCTGCTGCTGCTCGCGTGGCGACGGTCGGGCGCGCCCTCGGGCGGCTCCTCACGGGCGATGAAGCGCTTGCGCTCGTACTTGTCGCGGATCCACATCTCCTTTTCGCGGACCGACGCGTGCTCGTTCGGGATGCGGTAGTTTTGCGGCACGTTGGCCTCGTAGTAGGCCTTGGCCCGCGCGTTGCCCCACTTTTGCATTTGCTGTCCATCCACAACCCACGACGATCAGCCACAACCTTAGAGTTCGATCCCTACGTGCTATGGACGTACCACGACCTGGTCCGTGGTCCACGAGTCGAGGTTCACGGACCGCACGAACGTCAAGTGCACGCCGAGGCTGCGGTGGATACCCGAGCACGCGATGCAGATGAACACGCCGAGGTTGATGGATGCCCATCGCGGACCTACGCATCCCCACGGTTAGAACAGAATGAGGAGGCTACGGCAGGAACCCCACGTACCGCGGCAACCGCAGTCGGCGCAGAACTTGTTCTCCTCGCGCTTGGTGAGCTCATCGAGGATTTTCTTGAGCTTGGTCTGGTCCTCGGGGCCCTTGGCTCCGGATCGGCTCATTGTGGCTGGACGCGCGTCCGTGGATCGGATCTGCCGGCCGGGGAAGTCACACAAGATGCCGGTTCGGGGGCCTCGACCGACACACAGGACGGCGGCCACGCGGGCAGCGCCCCGTGAAACTCCCCTCAACAGACACATCCCCCCCTGTGAAAAGCAAACACCCAATCACCCAGATCCATCGAAGATACGTGTGGACCACAATTTGAGAGTGAATGTCACTTTTGCGAGGGGAGCCGCCCACCGAACTTCAAGGGTGCGGGATCGAGAGACGTAAACCTCAAGTGAGGAATCCAACCACCACCGCCACACTGGCGACTCGCAGTCGCCCTCGCGCAAGTGCAACTTGACGCATCCACGTTTCGATCTTTTCTCCACCCACACGCTGGCCTCGGTCAGTTCAGAATTCTCCACGCGGCAAGCTCTCCTCCTCAGTCGACAGACAAGATGGCGATCAAGACCAAGACTAAGCAGCTCGTGCAGGACGCGAGCACGATTGTTGAGGACATGCTCGAAGGGCTCGTCCAGGCGCAGCCGCACCTCGCACTGGTCGCAAACGAGAAGGTGGTGCTCCACCGCGACTATGCGTCTATCAAGCAGCGTCAGGTCACGCTGCTCTCGGGTGGTGGCAGCGGCCACGAGCCGGCCCACGCTGGGTACATCGGCGAGGGTATGCTCACGGGCGTGATCTGCGGTAACGTCTTTGCGTCCCCGACGACGCATCAAGTGCTCACTGCGATTCGCCATGTTGCGGGGCCCAAGGGATGTCTCTTGATTGTGAAGAACTACACGGGTGATCGCCTCAACTTTGGCCTCGCAGTCGAGCAAGCCAAGACGGAGGGTTTCCTCGTCGACATGGTTGTCATCGGTGAAGACGTTGCCGTCGTGAATGCCAACGCCGGCCGACGCGGTTTGAGTGGAACGGTACTGATCCACAAGGTCGCTGGTGCGGCGGCTGCGAGTGGCTCGGATCTCAAGTCGATTGTGGAGATGGTCAATAAGATCTCGGCCAAGGAGACGCTCGGCACCATCGGTGTCGCGCTTCGCCCGTGCACGTTGCCAGGCCAAGACGGTCCGTCGCGTGAGCTTGGGGACACCGAAATGGAGCTCGGTCTCGGCATTCACGGCGAGCCGGGTGTCGAGAGATGCGAGCTCCAGGATGCGCCAACCCTCACGGAGCGAATGGTGGAGCGCCTGGCCGCCACTCTCTCGCTGGCGACCGGCAGCAACAGCTTGCTCATGGTCAATAATCTCGGTGCCAGCACCACGATGGAGTTGTTTGTCGTGGCCAAGCATGCCATCGCCGCACTGAAGCGTCGAGGCGTCGACGTCAAACGTGTGATGGTCGGTTCGTTCATGACCGCGTTGGACATGACCGGCTTTTCGCTCACTGCCTGGAAGCTCGATGCGGACGCCAAGCTACTGACTTATTTTGATGCGCCGACTACCGCCACTGCGTGGAACTATTCGCCGTTCGAAGTTTCTTCCCAGCCTCAGCTTGTCGAACCGCTCCATGCTGCCGGCGGACACCCAGTCTACAAGCGTCCCGAGTCGCTCACGGCTTCCGCGCAGCTCATTGAGAAGGCTATTCGCGCCGCCTGCGAGCAGCTGGTTAAGAGCGAGGCGGATCTCACGGCCTGGGACTCGAAGGTCGGCGATGGCGATTGTGGCTTAACATTCCGCAATGCGGCCAATGCCATTCTCGCAGACCTTGCGACCAAGTATCCGCTCAACGACGCGCCTGCGACGCTACGCTCGCTCGCGCACTCGGTGAGTCAGAGCGCTGGTGGTACGTCGGGTGTGTTGTACACGATCTTCTTCACGGCGGCGGCCGTGAAGATGGAAGCGCTCCGCGAGCAGTCGGCGCCCGCGTGGGGGGCGGCCTTCCGCGCCGGCATCGACGCTGTACAGCGCTACGGTGGTGCACAGGAAGGCTCGCGCACCATGGTGGATGCGCTGCTTCCGGCCGAGCGAGCTCTGGGTGACCTCTCCGCACTCGCTGGCGGTGATCGTGTCGCACATCTCCAGGCGGTTGCTACAGCTGGTGAGGCGGGCGCCCACAAGACCCGCTCGATCCCGACGTCGCAGGCGTTCGGTCGAACCGGGTATGTGGAAGCCGCGCAGGCTGCGGACATTCCCGACCCTGGCGCTATGGCCGCCGCCATCTGGATCCGTGCGGCGGTGGACGCGCTCACGGAACCGTGAGAGATTGGGATGCACATTCAGCATCGAGGGGAGCGTGCTGATCGCAGTTCATGTCATGGCATAATGTAATCATTTATGGAATTTCAGTTTCAGAAGTTGGGTGTTTTGCAGAATGTAGCCATCTGAACTGCCACCATTTTCCAGATGCTTCAGACGGGATAGGGTTCTCCGGATGTCTCGGTTGCAACATGACGAGAATAAGCCGAGGGCACTCATCCACAACGTGGCGGCCAACAGCACGGAACTCTTTCTGCCTCGCTGTCGCGGAGACGATCCAGATCACCTCGCCCAACCCAGCGCGTTTCGTCCGCGCCGCAGAAATGTTCCCCCCATGTGTGTACCAGATCAACCATTGCGGCCGCACGAAACGCGACAATCCGCGGCGCCACGACCAGCCGGTGGCGTTTGGGGGGATGGCCATGGATCACGAGTGATCCCGAGTCGCTCTTCGAAACGGCCGCAAGCGGATTGTCCGACGATCCACAGCAGCACGACCGCAAAGGCACAGTCTGTCCGGTGTGGCTGCCGACGTTCGTACCCAGCGCAGAAGCCGTTCAGCACGGTGCGATCCACTTTCCGCAAAGGCCGTTCCGCGTCCTCCAGAGCACAGATCCGTTGTGGGCTCTTGTCAAACGGGCCACGCGCACAGATTGATCTGCGGACCCAGCACAAAGTACTTGGTGGGAGTAAGGAAAACAACCACCTTTCCGTCCGCATCGTGATCGTGCTGGCCAACGGCCCACCCATCGTACACTGGGGCCACCAAAACCTCATTCGCCCCACAGCACAGAATCCACCTCCAGCATGATCCGGCGGCGAACGACCCTCTCCATGATGCTGGCCACAGTGCTGGTGATGGTCGTGCTTCTCACTACTACCACCAGTGTACTTGCCGCGCCGCCGACCGACGGCTGCTGCGCCAAGTGCATCGGCAAGACGTCGTCCGTGCCGTACACGTACGACCCGCTCGTGTACGGGCAGTGCAGCGCCGCCGGCGGCGTTTGCTGCTTCAACTGCGACGGCGAGAAGTCGTCGCCGACCGTCGAGAACGCGTCGTTTGGTGCCGATGGCGAGACGCCGCAAGTGACCGCCGGCGAGTGGATCCAGATCACGTGGCCCAACATCGCGCGCGTCACGTACGAATCCTACAAGGTGAACCAGACCAAGACCACGACCGTCACGAATGGCAGTGCCGAGGCCACGCTCGAGAGCAACGTCTTCTTCATCTGTGCGCGCAGTGCCGGCTCGATCGTCGTGCGTGGCTGGGGCTCGGACCCGTGCAAGACGGCCACGCCCGAGTCCACGGTCGTCGTGCTCGCCGGTAGTGGCAACGGCACCTGTGCGTCGCGCACGCCGACGGCACCCACGGAGAGTAGCAAGTCGTCGGCTGCCACGAGCTCCAGCTCCAAGGCGGCCGCCGCGGCCGACGAGGACCCGATGATCGCGCAGTGCAACCTCCAGCGGGCCAGCATCGTCACGCTCGACGGCAAGAAGACCTGCCAGTGTGCCGCCGAGTGGACGGGTGCGCCCGACTGCGCCGGGTACCCGTGGTGGAAAACGGCTGCGACCATCGGCGGTGGTCTCGCCGCTCTGGTACGTTCTCAAGTCCCTGTTATGGAGTAGAGCGATGGCAATTGACGTTGTGTCTGTCTATCTGTAGTTGTCCATCGCCGTGTCAGTCAAGGCGTTTCTGAACTCCCGCAAGGCCAAGCAGATCGAGGAGGAACAGCAGCAAGTGGCGACCAACGGCTGCCCCGTGCTGGGCGAGGAATCCATCCGCATCGCCAGCGACCCGGCGCCGTCCAACCGCGCGAGCAACCAAGTGTACGAGCAGCCGCCCACGTCCGCCAAGGCGCGCGACAAGGAGTACACGCTGTGAGGACCACGCGACTGCCAAATCCAGACTATTTATCCATCGGCCGAGTCAACGCTCCGCCGCGTCCGACGAGGGGCCCAACGAATCAGAAGAAGCGAGCTCTCCACCCCGCCCCATCCTCACCTACGTCCACAGGCCCAGCACACGCATACCCACAACGACCACACTAGGTGCATTCAAGCGGGGGCCACTCAACTACCGCCGCTCGTTGACGTCGACACCACAACCGACACCTGCAATTTCGCATCTTGGTGCAGCTTGGCCAAAATATCCCACACATACAGCCTAAGCTACTCCACGTTTCCTCTATTGTACCAGACAGACGCAAACCCAGATACTAATCACGTAGTCCACACCAGAAATCAGGCTAATTTTTGCATCCGTCCATTCAAGGTCTCTCACATGAACCCACCGTCCTAACGGCTCGCTTCCTTTGTCGGTCGGCCATATTTACTTCCCTCTCTCTCTCTCTCAAGATGCTGCGTCGCTCGTTGGTGCTGGGCGTGCTCGTCGCCGTGCTGAGCGTCGGTGCCCACGCCGCCGATCAGTGCTGCGCCACGTGCCTCGCGCAGACCGACCCAAGCACACGCAACATCACATACGATCCGCTCGTGTTTGACCAGTGCAGCAAGGCGCGCGGCATCTGCTGCTACGGCTGCTCGTACGCGCACGGCTCGCCCAGCTACACGAGCGGCGTGAGCTTCGCGAGCGACGGCGCCGCCGAGGCGACCGCCGGCACGCGCGTGGCGCTCTCGTTCAACGGCGTCGCGCGGCTCACGTACGATTTCCTCGCGACCAACCAGGTCAAGTCGACGTTTGTGGGTAATCTCAGCACGCAGGTGCTGCCCACAAGCGACGGGACGTTCTCGTTCTGTGTGCGCTCGGCCGGCACGATCGCATTGCGGGGGTGGGGCGACGACTCGTGCCGCCAGGTCACGCCCGAGTACACGATCAAAGTGACGGCCGGCGACGGCACGGCCACGTGCGACGCCGCGACGGTCAAGCCCGCGGGCGATGGTACCAATGGTGATACGACCCCCACGCCCAACCAGCCCGTGCAGCCACAGGACGATAGCAACGCCAAGAAGGGCGAGAACGACGTGGACAACTGCAGCGCCACGCGCGGCTCGGTCAAGACCCGGGAGAACGGCTCGCAGTTCTGCGAGTGCGTCGGCGACTGGCGTAACCCGCCACTTTGTGACCAGTACTCGTGGACCAAGACCATCATCACGGTGCTTGGTGCCGTCGCCGCTGTGGTACGTCTTTTTTTCTAGTACACGCTGACTCGCTTACACGCATGCTAACCGTTGTGGTGGTGGTGTCGTGTCGTAGTTTTCGATTGCCTTCTCCGTGCGGGCCTACGTGAAGAGCAAGAAGGCCGAGAAGGAAGCGCGCGACAAGGACCTCGACGTCGCCTCGGAGAACGAGCTCGAGAGCATGCGCATCTCGCCGGCCAAGCGTGAGACCAGCTCGTCACCGGCGTCGACCTCGCAAGTCAGCGCCGCCAGCACCAAGCGCTCGCCGGCCCGCACGCCATTGACCACGACGCCGATTCGCACGTCGGGCCACGAGACAACCCTCTGATGACATCCCACGTGCAAGAGACACACAAAGCGAAAGAGCCTTCCAGTACCATAAGCATAACTCGTCTTGGACAAAAGAGATAGAAACTAAGAATCCATTTGGAAGCGACGCTATGTATCCGAATCCACTGCACACTGATCGATCATGTAGTCACGAGTTCGCATGCTCACAGCACGCCCTTGGGCTCGTTCTTGCTCGTGTACACGCCAAAGAACTGTTCGTAGCTTGACGCGCCACGCACCATCGGATCATCACTACGACGATCGTAGGCCATGAACCAAAAGTGCGGACCGGCCATGTCCTGGGGCTTCCAGTCGGCCACGGCGTGGAAGTACGCGCGCTGCGTCGCGGGGCTCGGCTTGTTGTTGGGGAACGCGGCCGGTGCATTACCAGCAGACGGATAGCCGGTCTCAGTCACTCGCATCTTGGCGATCTGCGAGCCAAAGCGCGAGCGGAGCTGCGTCCACTGCGCGTCCAGCAGTGCCACGGGGTTGCTCGGATCAAAGCCATTCGTAAAGAACGGGTAGATGTTCACGCCGACAAAGTCGCAGCCCGCAACAAGTCGGTCCATTTCACTTGAGAGCGACGAGCTGACAAGTTCGTTGATGCGTTGCGCCGTGCCGACGAGCACGTCGGTGACCCCCGCGGCCAAGAGGCGCTGCTTGACCGTCTGTACTTGCTGCAGGATCGCGTCCACGGTCTGATCGCCGCCTGCCTGCACGAGATCCTCGCTGCCGACGATGATCGCCTCTACAGTGCCCGGATTCAGCCGCGCTCCATCCACAGCCGCCTGGATCTCTGTCTCGACCCACTCGGGGTTGGAGAATTTGGCGAGGCCGATGAAGAGTTTGAGGTTATACTTTCGTGCGTAGTCGGCGATGCGCAGCCCGAAGAACTGCGAGTGGTACGTGCGCAGCACCGTGAAGTGGCTGCTCAGCTGCTGCAAATCACGATCGAGAACCTCGCCCACGCGGGAGCTGTCACCGCCATGGATCGGGTACAAGTCGCTGTGCATCGGCTCGTAACAGGAGCCGAGGCCCGTGCTGCCAATTTTCTTGGAGCTCGCAGACGGCGCTGCTGTTGGAGCAGGCGTAGCAGGGCCAGCAGTCGTCGGTGAAGGAGACGGGCTAGCTGTTGCAGGACCGAAGGTTGGCGGTGATGAAGTGAGCGGTGATGAAGCAGCAGTAGGATTCGCGTTCGTTCTGCCAGTTGTGGATGAGCTTGAGGCTGTCGCCACCGTTGGGGTCGGCTGTGGAACCATCGAAGGTGTCAAAGACGTCGATGCAGGCGTGGGCGTGGTGGTCGCTGGTGAAGGCGGGATTTCGTATGCATGCACAACGCCATTGCCTCGATCGGGTGAACCCGTCGTCGCCGCAGGGATCGGCGCATCCGGTGCCACGTCACAATTCACAGCGTCGGCCCTCGCATAGGATGCGGGAGAACCCAACACCATCACCATGAAGAGCGTCGAGAGAAGAAGCCGCGCCATGTCGGTTTTGAGAGAAGCGTCTTAGGCCGGGCAATCTCAAGTTGAGGAATGGGCTTCCTCCCAACGTCTGCGAATCCTCGAGAGCCTCACGCGATTGCGAGAAACTGATCCGAACCACGAGTCGGGTCATGAAACACCCCGCTCTTCAGTCCTAACGAACCGGTCTGGGTCAGCTGCGTTACGGCCGACGATGAGAGTGCATCTCCCATGCGAAGCGACTTGGCTTTCTTAGCCTGCACCGTTCGGGTCGGCGTGCCCTCGGCTTCCACGAATCGGCCACTTGGCCGCTTGCTCACCTTGATCCGCATCACGCGACCAGTCGCTTCGTGGCCGTTTGAGCGGCAGTTACTGAAGCGCGAAACGGTGGGCGACGGACAAGATCGCATAGCCCACTCGCGCTTCCTGGAATGTGCGATGAATTGCTATTCATGAGACAGAGCCTAGGGATCTTTGAACTGTACCCATTCGACGAAAGAATCCAAGTCTCCAATGGGTTCATTTTTTTCCTAGACAGTACTGTACACATACACTAGCATCCTTCGCCGCCCGCGACGGTCAGGCACGCCGTGGTCTCAAACGCTGCGAGGATCGTCGTGAACGGTGCCCAGAGCAACACGAATGCGGTCGCGGCGCTGACGTACATGGCCGCGACGCGGTGGGTGCCGCCAAACTCCTTGAGCAGATGCAACTCGCGCTTCTGCTTTGGAAGCAAAGGTAGCAACGCGACGTTGGCCGTGCGGAAGAGCATCCACACGAGCAGCGCGTAGACCATTTTCCACCGCACAGACGACGTGTCACTCGCCCACTCGCTGTCGTAGGCGTCGAAATGCGAGCCGATGCTCTGGGCGAGTGACGTCGCGAACGGGATCGCGGCGTTGGCGACCGATGTGAACAGTGCAAAACTTGTCGCCTCCAGACCACTCGACTCGGTGGCTTCGAGCACGGCGAGGATGATGGCGTAGTAGGCCATAGCTTCGACGAACGCGACGAGTTGTTCCACGAGAAGCGTGAGCACGTTGTTTCGGACGACGTTCGTGACGACGAAGAGGAATGGAATGACGGTGATGACCACCGAGATGAGGACGGCGCCCTGGATGAGCCGTTTCCAGCTCGCGAGCAAATGGGACCGCTTGAGCAGGAACGCAACGCCCACGAACACAAGCGAGTTGACAACCGTGAACAGATTGCTCATGAGCGGACTGATCGAGAGCCACGTCTCGTACAAGACCTTGGTCGACGCCGTGTAGTAGGCGAAGCACACGCGTGCGAGGAACACGTACACGAGAAGCTGAAGTGTCGAGCGGCGCTGCATGAACGCCCACAGTGTTCGTGGCTTTGCGTGCATGACACTGACACGGTTTGCTCGACGGGGGGTTCCCTGGTCTTCTGGCATCGGTGTAGCAGCCTCGCGAGGATCGTCGTGCAGTGTCGAAGCACGCGAGGGCTGGTACAGATTCGTCGCGTGGTTCGGTCGACGGCGGCGCACGTCTTCCACAAGGTAGAACCAATTTGCTGCGAGTGCCACGAGCGCCGCCGCGACGGCGAAGAGACACATCATGTTGGGCGACGCGCCCCACGCAAACTCGCCGCCGTACGGTTTGCTGTTACACAAAAGCGCCACAAGAAACGTCATCCCCGCGTGGCCGGCGTACCGTGCCATCGACGCTGTGAGCAGCACCGAGCCGCGCTTGGATTCTATCTCACGGTGGGATAGTTCCACGACCATGGCGTCACAGACGACGGATGCCTCCACGAGTCCGAGCGACGCCATGAAGAAGAGCCCGATGTACTTACTGCCAGCCTGCGAGGCCTCGCGATTGGCGACTTTGCCGTGCTCGAGATACGGCACCTCACTGGGAATACAGGCGACCACCAGCGAGAAGAGAGCGCAAATCGCCCACCCACCGTACAGATACGGCTTGCGGCGTTGCCCTCGAACAGGCACGCAGTCGGAGAGCAGCGCGAGCGCGAGCTTGAAACACCAGGGCAATGCGACCACGAGCTCAGCCGAGAACGCACGGTATTCCTCCATGTTGAGGTAGATCTTGAGGTACGGATACAGCAGCGTCTGGAACAGTCCCTGAGTGGTGCCCACGGCGGCGTAGTTGATCCATAGCGCGAGTCGATCCTGCGCGTGGCCGTGGACGACTGTGGACGAGAGCACGACGTGGCTCGACGCAGACGCTGCGAGCGGGTCCTCCTTGGGCGTGCGGTCCTCGTCGTACTCGTACTCGTAGTCGCCGTCATAGTACTGTACGTTGCTGTCATCGTGCGTGTGCGCAGCGGGCGAGTGGCCAACGAGGTTGGCGGCCAGATAGGTCGTGGAGACGTCGTCCTGGTCGCTCGTGCGCCGCGAGTACTCGCTCGTGGAGGTCTCGGTCTCGAGGATCGTCACGTTGTCGTGGGGATCGTGCTGTGCGCGATGCAGCTCCATAGTGGCGTCGAATAGTATCGCCGTCCGATAGGCGGCGGCGATCGGACTGACGAGAGACACTGCGGTGAGACGTACTGGGCGTCGTCGGTAATGGAGAGTGATGGTCGCTCGCGATCGACTAGCCAGCTGGAAGAGTCAGTTCAGCAACACTACCGGTGTTGTACCGGTATATCTGGGTTGTGCGACTGTTGAAGATCGACGATGGCAGTGCACATTGGCGCTCTCCAACCGGATGAGTATGTCATGTGCGATGGACGGTCTGTATTGTTGGGGTCTGTATTGTTGGTTGATCAATGCTCTTTACTGGCTTGACTGTTGTATGTGCTGTGAGAGGAAATGGTGAGGTGGCTCCCGTTTGGTCACAACTCAGAGCGGTAGTCAGTCACGGTTCGTCGGTTGTTGGGGATCACCATCGCGATTATCTCGCTCGGCTTGCGGCGCGAGTTGCGCTTGGGCATGTGAGCACCTTCACTTGAGATCAGCAATGCCAGAAGTAGAGCCAACTGAAGCATGAACCGAGCGCTCATCGTTCGCGGTGGTCAGGAATCGGAGAGAATTATCACTGTTGAACATGACGGGGGTGGAGTTGAAGGTGACCTCTCGGAAAAAGGCATGAAACGGGTGAAACTGCGGACTCAGTAACGTTGAAAGGAGTCTACTCTACCAAAAATGAAGCGCACTACGCGGTCACATGAATGTTCTTGGACGAGCACGGCTGGTGGAAGAAAAGAGTGAGGGCGTGAGATAGCAATTGGTTGTCTTTCAGGTGCGTCCGTCGAACTGAAGAAATGCTACGGCAAGAAGCACGAAAGCAAGGCCCAGGAGGTATTGACTCAACTCCAAGTCTTGCACCGCCTGACTTTGCTTCAAAACACCCTGTAACTCACAGTCGGCCTTGACGCTGACTCGGTACTCGTTCGTTACGGCGCTTGTCGCTGAAGCCACATCCATAATCTCGATATCGGGGATGTATTCACTGTCGAGCATCTCAAAGACGAGCTCACACGCAGCAATAGCATCTGACTCGAGCAGGCTAGGGAGGATCGAGTGCACACCCTGATCTGGAGGCACCGCATCACGTTGATCGGGATATTGCGTAACTTGCATCATGCTGCTCATGTCATGCGAGGTTTGTCTGACTTGCTCAGCAGCGACGATTGCCTCCCAAACCTCACGGCACGCTTGAGCCTGACTCACATTCAACGGTGTAGCACTTGATGTTGACTGTGGGTCGTGCATCTGGAACAATACCCACAAAAGAGCGGCACCAACCATCGCGAGGAACCAGCACTCAAGCAATACTACGCTCGTTGACGAAACGCCTCGTGCGGCCTTGAGCTTGTCGTCGCTATCCAAAGGTGGTACTGGAATGGGTAACACTGTATCTTCGATGTCGACACTTGCCCGAGCGCCTTCGGTGGGCACGTGAGATAAGGTCTCAACTCCTTCCAATATCTCTTCATTTTCTCTGGCATTCGCTCCGTAGATCTCCTCGAAGGGAGATCGATGCTGACCATGCACTCGTGTAACCACGTCGGTAAGCATGATCAACGGTTCGGCCTGTGTTGAAGCGTATACGGCATCTTCACCGGACATATTCACTCGAGCAATGTCGTCGGAGTTGGGCTCATCGCTGGCAGCCAAGGGGTTCGGTTGATAGGATCTGAGATTTGCAAGAATTTGGCTCTCATGCACTTCGCTCCTCAGCACAGCACTTCCTGGAGCAATCTGCTCCTCACACTCCTTGTATGAATGCGGCTGGATCTCGACAGTTATTCCTGTTACAGCCGTGTCGTCTCCAACTTCTTCATAGCCCATCGCGATCACTGCAGCTGTTTCTTCGAGGTCTACTGCTTCAGCTCCTCGGTTCTCACCACTGATGCCGAGTGCGTTGCTCGCAATATCGATTGCATCATTAACAACTGTGATGACAGTGCTCAGCCGATCCATAGCTTGGTCCAACTCAGCAATAAAATCAGCGTCGCCCAAGCCAGCGTCAACATTTGCCGCACCCTGTTCACGGTGGTCAAGATCAGAGCTACTGATGTTTGGACTGATATCGCTTTCGCCATCATTGCTGGAGCTGTTCGTCCACGTACTATCTCCTCCGTCGGAGAGATCGGGAAATTCCGGCTCATGACGCATCCAAACTGGTACCTCTTGAGCATCCCTAACTTGGACTGGCGAAGTTGGGGTAAAATCAGGTATGAAAGTGCGTTCAGCTGAGTCTACACGGCGGCCTTGATGCGCTTGTGCGTGTGATTCGATGATCAGCACCATACCTTCACTGCTTTGGCCACCGCGAGTGGGTGACTCAACCTGGTCCGGTTCACTCGCTTCGAGATTATCAGGATGAAGCATTGCACCTGACGAGACTTCGAGGTTGCTTTCGTATCTCTCTTCACTTCCATCGCAAGTCTTGATCTCGTCCTCCTCAATACTCTGCGGTCTTGCTGGGGAGCGAATTGGCGAGCCAGGCAGAACTCCAACTCGTATACGGTGTGTTGCTGTAGCAGGGATTGCATCGACAAAACATTGACACTGGGAAGGGCTGCCGGTGAGAGCTTGATCTTCCTCTCGTGAACTAACATACTCCATCTCTTCACTCTCATCGATGCTGTAGAGACCAAGAATGAGATTGGATTTTTGGTTGGGGGCTTGTTGATGACGCGCTGAGGGCTTGTTCATGCTGCCGAGATCATTGAAGATGGGACGCGACTCGTGTGCAGCTAATGTTGACTTGTCAACCACAGGAACTTCGAAAAGTGAGCACCGAGCATCCCACTTTTGTTGAATCTCGTGCCCAAAGCCGTCAGAGTGGGGATTATCATTGTCTTCACCTGGAAACATAGGCTGAATACCTGGAGCAACTTTATCTCTCTGATCTTCAGATCCAGGATTAACCGGAATCCGCACGTCCACTCTTGAGTAGTCCTGCTCATCCCTAGCTGTCCCACTCCCTCTATGATCCGTCACATCGGCCGAACCGGCACTGCAGTTGCTAGGCTTATCTTCCGCCATCGCTTCAGTCATGTCACGGTTGACATCATCCGTCGAGACAAATCTGCCACATTTTTCAGTCAACTCAAAAAGGAATTCGCTTCCGAGAGCTGGCGCATTGTGCGGCAGCAAAGTCTCAGGAGGTACCGGCAGCTCGCACGCAGGCAGTTCTCCATCACGCTCCACTGCGTCAGGCGGCTGCGTCTGCTCAGACTGATCTCGATGGTCGCCGACATCCTCACGCTGACCCTCGGTCATATTCGCAATGTCTTCTTCGTCGTGATCATCAAAGTCAACCACGCGCTGCACAGGAAGAACTGGGTCGGATGCGCTCCGCCCCGTGCGCTTGGTGGTTTGGATCGGACTCATCTCCTCACGAAAGCGCTTGGCGCGGTCGCTGCGACTGAATCGCAAGAACTCCTTCAAGCTGAACTTGGCCTTCTTGGGGGAGCGTCTCAACTTCTTGGGTGAGCCCGTCGCCGGCGAGCTGCTCGCCTTCCGCACAATCATCCCGGTCCGCACGCCGTTGCTTTCCCCGTTGGCTTTCCCCTCAGTCGTTCTCTTTTGTCGGTGTCTTCTCGTAAGGGGACGCTCTCCACGTCGTTTAGCTTTCTGCTCTCGTCGCCTTCTTGACGTCGTCACGCTTCGCTCCGCGCCTCACGCCCGCGCGCCTCGGTGAATTGCCGATGGACGTCAGAACGGAAGTTCCCGCGCCCCACGGGGAACTTCAAAACTGCGCCCTGTCCCACTTCAACTTCCGAATGTAAGGTTCTTGAATAGTGTGCACCACATCAAATTGGGGAAAGCACCTTTTCGACCTCCCGCTCCACGCGTAGAAGTGCGGCTTCCGCGGGCGGGTGCTGCTTCTCGTGCTTGGAGACGACAGTGCCGCTTGCCATCCGCCACATCTTTTCCGTTTGCTGGTGCTGGCGCTTCTTCGATCGCCGCTGGTTGCTCGCCCGCCGCCAGAGAGCATCACGGTGAGTCGCAGAACCTTGCGACAAACTGGCATCAGCGTTCACCCAAGAACCGTAAACACGCGGGCCAGAATCCTTTGATATGATAGACCCACCCGTTTCGTAATGAGAGCGATTGTATGGATTAGTCCGCAAAATGGGTTTGGTTCTAATCTGATCAGAACCCGTATTTTGCCTCCAAACCCGTAAGCAGAGGTTCACTTCACCTTCACGTTGCTGTAGGGGGCCACGAAGCAAGGGACGGGAGGCGACGCGATGGAGACAGCCAAGCGCGGCGCAGCGACGCGGCCCGAGGCGCCGGAGGGGCTATTACTAGACGCGGACCGTCTCAGCATGTTGCTGGATATCATCTGCACGGACTACATCACAGCTTCGTACGCGAGTCGCGAGAACGGCAAGAAGGTTGTGGTCAAGGCCCTCCAGAAACTCTACCTCAGCGTGTACGCGGCCGCGCCGCAGCTCACGGCGAACGTGCGGGAGCAAGCGTTCACAGACCGCTGTCGGCTCTTCAACGACGAGCTCATCATCGAGTTTGAGCGGAAGCGCCACCAGAAAATCACGGAGATGACCGCGTCAAGCCAAGCGTCGTCGTCCGTCCCCATCGCCGACGACGCCGTCGTGAAGGAAGTGCTCAAGCCCAAGCTCGTGCAGTTCGTGGACGAAATCGTCAAGGAGCGTGATCGTCAAGTGCGAGCGATGCCGCATGCCAGTGGTGAGTACGCCTCGGCCACAAGTGGGGGACCCAAGCAACCGCCGCCTTCCCAAGCACCACCTCGTAGCACATCGTTTGCGACCAATACGACTGCGTCTGGGTCGTTTGGGACGAACAACGGACCCATCCACGCTGACGGACTGCCTGCTTCTACCTGGCAAAGTGGCGAGATCCGTATGGAAGGCTGGCTGCGCAAGAAGGGCCAGCACGTCAACTTCTGGCGAGACCGGTATTTCATGATCCGCACAACGGCGAATGGCATGCACTACTTGTGCTACTTCCGCAAGAAAGGAGACAAGGAGCCTCGCGGTTGGTATGTGCTTGGCCCAGGTACGACGGTCGATGAAGTCCGCGAATCCCCCAGCAAGATCGAGACGAAACCCCTATTCACGTTCCGAATCCGCCACTTGACCCATTTCGGAGATGATGCAGATGATACGTCGACGCCGGCGGTGACTGCTTCGTCTACCAATATCTTGAGTGATTGTTCCCCCATGGTCAGTTCCTCGCAACTTTTTCCGCAAACGACACGCGCGACAGGTGGATCGCTTGAAGTACCCATGTCTCCGGATGGAATGAGCAGCATTAACGACTTTGATTACGACCAAAGAAGCGTGAAGAAGAGCAGCTCACGAAAGTTTCGAAGCAGAGCGGCGGCGGCAGCAGTCGCGGCAACGGCTGCCACAGCTGTCGTGCTAACTGGAGGTCTTGCAGGTGTGGGAATTGGCATGGGAATGGGAATGAGTGCTGCGGCAGCAGCGAGTGCAGGAGCAGCGGGCACTATCATCGTGCAGAATCGAAATCGAGGTCCAATCGCGTTGGCCGCTGAATCGCTTGAGACCGCGACTTGGTGGCGAAACAGTATCTTGGAGTGTATTGCACAAGCTGAAGAACAGTGGAAGCGGTACCTCAACTGGTACATGGACAAGGAGCATGACCTGCCGCATCACAACAGCGATAATAGCTTGTTGTCAAGTGACGAAGAAGCCCCGCCTCTTACTGTTGCATCACGAAAAAGTGCGCCGCAGTTCCCACTGAGTCGGCCACCGCTAACTGCATCAATTTCCACAGGCTCAGTATCATCTGTGACGAAGAGTGGGTCGCACCGATCTCAAGGCCGGCCTCGAGCAGGTTCGTTTGGGTCACTACCACGCTCGATCGCTAAGACATTTCGCACGTCGGCCACTTTCTCACAAGAAACGTCTTGGCGATTGTACGATTTCACTTCGAAGCTTCGAGTCGATGTTGAGAAGTCCCAGCTCCATAGCTCAGTGGTCGCGAAGAATGGACCGCCACCTGCTCTGCGGACAAGCATGAAGATTATGGCCTCTCCGAAGAAAGTATTTGATTTGCTCATGAACATGGACAGCAGCTTTTATCGTATCAACCATGTCATCCAGGAGGCGAAAATTCTCGAGGAAAATAAGGGCGATCACAGCGACGTCATCTACTGGAAGCTTGCGTCGGCTTATTTGTGGCCAGTGCATGTTGAGGCTCGGGACCTCTGCTTACTTCGATATTGGCGCATGGAACAAGACGCGTCATATTTTATTTGCTTCCAGTCAACAACACACCCTCAATGTCCGTCGGCAAGCAACTCCAACGCTGTGCGTGGCTCAGTGCTTGGTGGCGGTTTCATCATATCGCCTCGCGTTCATGCTGATGAACACTTCGAAGAATGCTGGGTGACGTTGACGATTCAGATGAATCCGAAGGGTTGGATTGACTATCCCCTGGCTCGCTCATGGTACTATTTGCATGCATACGGGGTATACTTCCTAGAGATGATCACCGCTCTGACAGCGTTATCCTCGGACGTGGACACAGCACCTCGCCCGTTTGGGGTGAGTGCAGCGGCACGCGATACTGCTGATAGTCTCCAACGAAAGCCATCAGCAAGCCAACTGATCGTATCTGAAGTCCAGCATCCTCTTCTCGAGCCGTATCGGACGGATCTTGCTGTGAAGTATCTTCTTGCTCCCAAATTCTGGAGCGAACCAAATGCCACAAGTTTTCTTGTCCGCGGTCCAAGTTACTTTCCTTCACGGATCAAAGTGCGCTCAACGCCACAAGCTTTCCGTTTGATCGGTGTGGAACTGCTGAAGTCGGCGGGTACCGAGAAGATTCGTCACATTGGTTTGTCTTCGTTTGAGAGGCAAGGCCTATATACAGGTTCGGCCAAGAGCGACGAAGCACCGCTCATATTCATCATCAACTTCATGATTCCAGGACCACCAAACCTTTCCCTGGTTATCTACTTTACGCCAGAAAACCCGGCAGAATTAAAGAAGAACTCGGTCTTTGCGGACCTGTGTCATGACTTCTTCCGAGGGCCTAGTGACGAGTATCGCACGAAGCGCCTGAAGCTTATCCCGCGGATTGTGCAAGGCACTTGGTCGATTCGTGAGGGTGTTGGATCAACGCCGGCAATTCTCGGCACCAAGGTGACTCATTCATATCATCAGGGGAAACAGTATCTGGAAATTGACTATGACATCGGCAGCTCGACCGTCGCCAGCGGGATCGTCAAGATGCTTCTTGGCTACGCACGCGATCTCGTCATAGATCTTGCATTCGTGATCGAGGCTCAGTCGTCTCTCGAACTGCCGGAACGTGTCTTAGGTTGTGTTCGGCTCGATGGAATCGACTTGCGTCATGCCGTGCAATACGTCGTCCCAAAGCAAGTATCAAGCAACGGGAAGGCTGACGACAGACGCGCGTAGCGGCATCTACAAATACTCTCATTACGTCGCAAAAATACATACCACATGATTCAAGTCCCTTGAGATGAATGAAGTATATTAATGACTCAATCTGGAATATGCTCTCGTTATGTGAAAAATGCCAAAGAACCTTCGAACGCGACCGAGAATTCGTCCAGCTTTTGCAGGTACGTCGCATAATGCCTCATCCACTCGCCTGCAAGTCGGTCTTTGACATCATCGTCGAAGAGAGCCAGGAAAGCCTGTGTGTCTTCTTCATTCAAGCAATTCTTCATCCAGCCGAGCAGCTTGGCGACCACAACACCACAGACCTCATCCTCGCCAAGGTTGTGGAACAGACTGCTGATGGCTTCATACTCTTGCGCCTCCGTCAAACTCTTCGCGACTACGTCCTTCACCGCGACTAGCTCCTCCTTTAGGATAAGCTCGACCTGACCAAACGTCTCGAGAATAGCGACGCTGAGTTCACGGCGGTCTCCATGGGTCTTCTCAAGCGCCATCGCCAATGCCTCTTTGTAGCTGTCGTACAGCGTCGTCACCTTGTACCCAACTCCGGCAATCACAGTCCGCTCCTCCAGCAAATATTCCTTGAGCGTGACGACGAGATCCATGTGCTGATCAAACATGTGTAGCCACTTGGCAAGAGCAATGATCGCCTGCGGAGAGGCGCTGATTAGCTCCGCGCTCTGGATGATTGGTCGCACTTTTGCCATGTCTTCATAGATGGACTGGTTCAGCAGTGCGAAGCCCACTTCAGTCCATTCAGCGCCCAACTCTGCCTGCCCCCACGGTGATGTCAGAAACGACAATGACTCGGAGGATCGACGCGTCTCAGCATTGTTGTCCTCTACGCCTTCCTGGCTATTGTCGCGACTGCGTCCGCCGGCGTGGAAAAAGTCGAGAACGGAGCGCACGAATGACGACGATCGCTGCGTGCGGCGTTGTCCTGGTTGCGTTGCCGTCTCGTCTTGATGCTTCTTGAGCCATGCGATCGTGTCCATCATGCCCTGCTTTGAGCGCTTCTCCTTGGCAGCTTCCGCCATCTTGCCATCGATTTCGTGAAACTCCTTCAGCTGGTCACGCACTTCCTCTGGTGTGAGCTTGCGCGGCGGCTTGGGCTTCTCGAGCGTCTTCTTTGTTCCCCCAAAAGCTTCCAGGTCGGCCCACGCCATCGGATCATGCGGCTGAGCGTCGTGCTCACTTTCATCGAGGTGCGGTGTGAACGTTGCAGGGATCCGATACGAGCCCGAGCGCTGTGGCTTCTCGTCGATCTGGTTGTCGCTTTCGGTGAGATCGTCGTCCTTCAACGTCGCGGGCGTTGGCTCGCGGCGCTGCTGGGTGTCTGTGTCGACCACCATCACTTTTGTGGCTATGTACTGGGTGCTTGCTCGCTAGCAGGTCGATTCTCTTCTGTGGACGGGCTCCACGAGAGACGTTGGGAGCTGCGCATCCTCTGAGAAGCGGTGCACCACTTTGAAGCAAGGAAATGCGAAACACGCAGGGTTTCGTGGACCAATCACACGCATTTACACACCGCTTACAGATCAATCATTGGTTGAAATAGAGACAAATGTGACAAGGAAACCCCTCCAAAACACAAAAACCTTCGATATTTCGACCAGATTTTAACGTGAGTGGCGAGGCAACGGGCGTATCCTTGCAGCGAAGACTGGCACCAAGCAACGCAACGGCACCCATCACTCCCCCGTCGGTTGGCGTCGACGCCACGCACCAGCGCGTCATCACGAGTCCCCTCTAACGATGAGAGAGGGCCGTTGGACTGGACACGGCAACCCCACCTTGAAGATGCCCTTGAAATATCCCTCAGTCTTTCGTCAACAGCTCGTGTCGCAAAACAGGGCAGGACTCATCAATATGTCGCAGAACAGGATGTGGTACATATTCATGTGGACCACCTAGTATAGAGAAAAACCTCAAAGACAAGTTCCTTTCGTCCAAAACCTCGTGATCCATAGGGAGCGACTGGGTTGGTTGAGGCAACGACGGAAAACGCAGGGGAACCGGCGCAGACCAGGCTACGGAGCTGCGCGCGACGAGAGCTGACGCGGCAAGCACGCACCGGAGATACTCGGGACTGTAACTAATCGATAGAGTGGAGAAATATCCATCGTCCATGGCCTCGAACGGCGACGAGAAGGTCGGATTGGCCTCTACAGGTCACTTTGATCAGGATATTTACGGCGGTGCGGGCGCGAGCGGCGCCGACAAGTACGCCGGGTTCGCGAACACGATCGTGGAAGCCGACGACGATGATGACGATGAGACACAAGAGATGAAAGCGCTGCGCAAGGGCCGTGGCTTTAAGGGCCGCGCCGCCGACGATGCGAACGATGGGCTGGTGGACGCCAACTATGACCCATTCTCGAGCACTGCTCGCGAGGAGAACGGCTCGGGACTCGTGAACACACGCATCGCCGATCGTGAGAACGATTACCGCAAGCGCCGATTCGATCGTATGCTCTCGCCCGAGCGCGGTGACGCGTTTGACGGCAAGACGCCACAACGCTCGTACAAAGAGATCATGCAGAGCCAGCGCCTGGAGTCGGAGCGCAATGACGTGCTGCGAAAGATCCAGAAGAAGCAGCAAGAGGAAGAAGAACTCAAGAAGCGTAATGAGGAAGCAGCCGCAACCAAGCGCGACGAGAGTGACCCGGCAGGAAGCACAGCGACACGGCGTCGCAAGCGAATGCGTTGGGACGACCCTGGTTCCCCCGGCGAGAGCAAGACAGATGGCGAATCCGAGTGGGACTCAGCGTCTGAACCCAACTCGGCTGCTTCCAGCGCGGCAACTGCGGCGACGCCGTCGCGTGCGTCGCGATGGGATGCTACCCCGTCGGCAGCAGCTACGCCTGCACGGAAGAACCGTTGGGACGCCACACCTGTGGGTAACAGCAACGGTGTCGCCGCCACGCCGAGCCGATCGAAGTGGGATGTGACGCCAGCCTCGATTCTAAACGGAAATACAACTCCCGCTCCCGGTGGGAAGCGATCGCGGTGGGATGAAACGCCTATGGCCGGTGGTGCGGAGAAGACTCCAATGCGGAACGACATGATGACTCCGGGTGGCTCGATCGCTGCCGGCGTCTTGAGTGGCAACTTGACACCCGAGTTGGCTCAGCGTATCCGCTTGGAGCAAGAAATTGAGGAGCGCAACCGTCCACTCAGCGATGAAGAACTTGACGCGATGTTTCCAGCGACTGGGTACAAGATTCTGGATCCGCCTGCATCCTATGTGCCTATCCGCACTCCGTCGCGAAAATTGCTGGCAACACCAACTCCAATGGGGCAAACTCCTGGATTCTCCATTCAAGCGACTCCTGCACGCGAGGACTACGGTATTGGAAACATGACCCCGTCTGGGGATGGGTCCATCCCGTTCATCAAGCCTGAAGACTACCAGTACTTTGGCAAGCTGATGGACGAAATTGATGAAGAGTCTCTGGACACGGAAGCTGCCAAAGAACGCAAGATCATGCGCTTGCTGCTCAAGATCAAGAATGGAACGCCACCGCAACGTAAGACTGCACTTCGCCAGATATCCGACAAGGCACGAGAGTTTGGCGCCGGTCCGCTGTTCAATCAGATCCTTCCGCTACTAATGTCTCCAACACTGGAAGATCAAGAACGACACTTGTTGGTGAAGGTGATTGATCGTGTGCTGTACAAACTGGATGATCTCGTTCGACCGTATGTCCACAAGATCTTGGTTGTGATTGAGCCGTTGCTTATCGACGAAGATTACTACGCACGCGTTGAGGGTCGTGAGATCGTGTCGAACTTGGCGAAGGCCGCTGGTCTTGCAACGATGATTTCGACGATGCGCCCCGATATCGACACAGACGACGAGTACGTTCGCAATACGACGGCGCGAGCGTTTGCGGTTGTAGCATCGGCCTTGGGTATCCCCGCTCTCTTACCGTTCCTCAAGGCTGTTTGTCAATCGACAAAGTCGTGGCAGGCCCGTCACACTGGTATCAAGATTGTTCAGCAAATTGCAATCCTGATGGGCTGTGCGGTACTACCCCACCTTACGCACCTTGTCGAAATTATTGCCCACGGTCTGGAGGATGAGCAGAAAGTACGCACTATCACAGCTCTAGCACTCGCTGCTCTTGCGGAATCCGCTTTCCCGTACGGTATTGAATCGTTCGATTCGGTCCTCCGTCCGTTGGGCCGAGGTATCCGCAAGCACCACGGCAAGGGCTTGGCCGCTTTCTTGAAGGCGATTGGGTTCATTATCCCGCTCATGGACGCCCACTACGCCAACTACTTTACACGGGAGGTCATGCCGATCCTGATTCGTGAATTTCAGTCGCCAGATGAAGAGATGAAGAAAATCGTTCTGAAGGTTGTAAAGCAGTGTGTCTCCACTGAAGGTGTTGAGGCTGCGTACGTCAAAGAGCATGTGCTTCCACCATTTTTCCGGCATTTCTGGGTCCGACGTATGGCTCTCGATCGACGGAACTATCGCCAACTTGTCGAGACGACAGTCGAACTGGCGAACAACGTCGGTGCGAGTGAAATTATCTCACGCGTTGTTGACGATCTGAAGGATGAGAGCGAGCCCTACCGCCGTATGGTCATGGAAGCAATTCACAAGGTGATCACCAATCTTGGTGCCTCCGACATTGGTCCAGAGCTCGAGGAGAAACTCATTGACGGTATTCTGTACGCGTTCCAAGAGCAGTCATCGGATGATACCTTTGTGATGCTCAACGGTTTCGGTGTCGTTGTAAATGCCCTTGGCATCCGTGCGAAGAACTACCTTCCACAGATTTGTGGTACCATCAAGTGGCGCTTGAACAATAAGCCAGCAAAGGTGCGAATGCAGGCTGCAGATCTCATCAGTCGTATCGCGGTCGTGATGAAACTGTGCGACCAAGAGCAACTCATGGGCCACATGGGTGTTGTTCTGTACGAATATCTGGGTGAGGAATATCCCGAGGTGCTTGGTAGCATTCTGGGTGCTCTCAAAGCGATTGTGAACGTGATTGGTATGACGAAAATGACGCCTCCAATCAAAGATTTGCTGCCGCGATTGACGCCGATTCTGAGAAATCGACATGAAAAGGTGCAAGAGAACTGCATTGATCTTGTCGGTCGCATTGCGGATCGTGGTGCCGAGTTTGTTTCGGCGAAGGAGTGGATGCGCATTTGTTTTGAGCTGCTCGACATGTTGAAGGCACACAAGAAGGGCATTCGCCGAGCTGCAGTCAACACGTTCGGATACATTGCCAAGGCTATCGGTCCGCAGGATGTTCTCCACACACTGTTGAACAACCTGAAGGTTCAAGAACGCCAGAACCGTGTGTGTACAACCGTTGCAATTGCTATTGTGGCGGAGACCTGCTCGCCTTTTACAGTCGTGCCAGCGCTGATGAATGAGTATCGGGTTCCAGAGCTGAACGTTCAGAATGGTGTGTTGAAGGCTTTCTCGTTCATGTTCGAGTACATTGGGAAGATGGGCAAAGATTACATCTACGCCGTCGCTCCATTACTCCAAGACGCACTCATGGATCGAGATTTGGTGCATCGTCAGACAGCATGTGCGTGTGTGAAGCACATCGCACTGGGAGTCTCTGGTCTCGGCTGTGAAGACGCGCTCGTGCACTTGCTCAACTACGTGTGGCCCAACATTTTCGAAACGTCGCCACATGTGATCAATGCTGTATTCGAGGCCATTGAAGGTTGCCGTGTCGCGCTGGGTCCGCATGTGATTCTTCAGTACACGCTTCAGGGTCTCTTCCACCCAGCTCGCCGTGTGCGTGAGGTCTACTGGAAGGTCTACAACTCGATGTACATGTATGCCCAGGATGGGCTCACTCCGGCGTACCCGGCGATCCAGGACGACGGCATCAACACCTACAAGCGCACCTACTTGGAGCTGTGTCTGTGAGGTTCTCGCTGCGACTACTGTAACGAGACAATTGCACGTCTGCAGTAGGCTGGATGAGGAATCTATTGTCACTTTGCGCTGGCCCACGTGGGCCGGCCGATCTTCTACAACTCTTTGTCTCGTTCTATTGATGGGGATTCGCAAGGTGGCTAAGTTGAAGAGTGGACATAGATCCAACCATCCACCGAGATGCTGCACCCGCTAGCGAACCGGTTGGCCATGGCCCATGGATCAAACGTCTCTCTCGCACACTTCTGCTACAGTACGGTACCCGCCCCGCGGAGGTGTGCGTCGCTGCAGAATCCACTGGCACACCGACTCTCTTCCAGGCGATCTGATCTACAGTATCTGGCGGTACGACCATCTGTTCGGCACTGGAAAAACGCATTTCTCTTGTCTACAGTATATGTTGTGATCCCCACGTTCCAGGATGACGAGTACTGTACTCTGAAACTAGAGACAATCCGACATTCGGTCACGTAAAGGTGGTTCCTTCAACGCGACAGCCACGGCGCCACAACTCCCCAGCCCGTCATGTTGTCCATCTGGAGGTCCATACGCATTGCAAACACCACTACCGCTCTGCCACAAAAACCACTTGATATTTGTATACTCAACGACCGTCTCTCCTCTGTCTCTCTCACCCTATCCGGGGTGTCCTTCTGCCGGTACGGTCTCCATCGAGAAGAGCGCCGCCGACGAATCCGTTTGCTTGCTCACTCCTCAATCCGTCGCACTCGCTGCAGGTCGTCGCCTCTCCCTCGCACATCTCCTTCCCTTCTGTCATGGTGACTGCGCGCGTGTCGTCGCTCGGCGTGCTCGCGCTCTGCGCAACGGCGGCCCATGCCGGGTCGATCGCCGACGTGCCCGGGTACGTCGTGCCGACCGTCGACTTTTCCCAGCTTTTCGCCAACACCCACGCGCTGCTTGACGCGATGCAGCACGACGGCATCGTCGCGCTCAAGAACATCCCCAACTACGCGGCGCTTCGTGAGCAGTACCTGCGCAAGGCCGCCGAGTGCGCCGTCCACGCACAGACCCACGGCGCAGAGTTTTTGCTCCACCGTCGTCTGCAGGACGGCACGCAGCGCTACACGATCAGTACTGAAGCGGGGCGTCGCCTGGACGCCTCGGGTTTTGAGACCGTCGAGAGCTGTCCGGGGTACCAGCAGGTGTACCACGAGTTCAGCCGCACGATCGAAGAGGCCGTCGCCAAAGTGGGCCGTGCGCTGGACGCATCCAAGGCACTCCAGGTGGCACGCCGCCGTCTCAACAAGCAGACCATGGACGGCATGACCGCGCACGAGCTGCTCGCCGAGTCGGTCCACCTCGACCACTTCCACGCGTACGAGGCGTCGCGCACGCTCAAGGAGAAGACGCTCGACGAGCTGTCGCTCGAGATGCACACGGACAACGGTCTGCTGATCGCCATGTCCACGCCCGAGTACTTTGACGTCGCTGCCTCGGGCGAGGTCGCCTCGCGCCACACGCGCAGCGAGGATGCTGGCCTGCTCATTAAGACGGCCGAGGGCAAGACCGTGCGTCCGCTGCTTCAGGCGGATGAGCTCGTGCTCATGCTTGGGGAAGGCATCAACTCGTGGATCCACACGACGCCGCGTCTCCACCCGGTGACCCACGGCATGCAGTACCCGCGCGGTCTCAGCTACGCCGACAGCGATGCGTCGCACAAGTCGCTGCGTGCGTGGTTCGGCAAGATGATTTTGCTCTCGGAAGACCACGTCATGGCCAACACCGGGCTCACCTACGGCGAGTTCGCGAACCACACGACCCGCTACCTCAAGGACACAGCCAACGACAAGGGCTTTGCTGCGATCGCGTGCTCGCCGCACCGGAAGCTCCAGGCCTCGGACAACAAGTGTACGGCGCGCCTCAACTGCCGACTCAAGGCCGGTGGCAACGCCGCCGCTGTGCCGGACACATGTGCGATCACGTGCAACCACAAGGCCGAGGACGACAAGAAGCTGTGTAGCGCCAACTGCGAGTGCGACGACGACACGCTCGACGGTTCGACCTGCTGGATGCTGTGCGTGCCGCTGCTACCCACCAGTGAGTGTGCCGGTGAGCAGAAATGTAACGATGCTTTCCGCAAGGAAGAGATCGCGTTAACGTGCGCTGCCGGTGGTGGTGGTGGCAGCACCACCAAGCCCAGCACGACGCCCACCTCGACGCCGACTCAGACGCCTGTGACGACGACACCTGCCCCCACGACCGCGGCGCCGTCGCGTACGCCGTCGCCCTCACCGAGCTCGAGTGGCTCGACGGATGAGACCAAGACGCCAGCTGCGACGGTCGCCGCGCCGGAGCTGGAGGGCAGTGAGGACAAGGAGAGCAGTGGCTCGGTGGACGCTGGCGCCCAGGTGGCTCCGGCCAAGACGACGGCCAAGCCCACGACCAAGCCCCCGTCGAGCGCGGCGGCTGTGTCCAGCCTTGTCGGTGTGATCACGCTGGGTGTTGCCATGGTCGGCTCATCGCTGCTGATTTAGAACCGCAACAATACGACCATGGAGATCCCTATCTGTTAGATGTATGTTTGTAACACTGACTGTGTGCTCGTATCATATCATTGGCTGAAACTCGACGGCAAGCTCACTTCTGTCCAAGAAAGCAACATGCGGCTCCGCCAAGTGCTTGTGCTCAGCAGGGACCTCGCGCGCTCGACGCAGTTCTACCAGGAGGGGCTCGGGCTCAAGCTGCTGCGCTCGTCCGATACGTTCGCCGAGTTCGACACGCGCTCGAACGTGCCACTGTGCGTGAAGCTCGCGCAGAGTGAGGCGGCGTGTAGCGCTGGCTACTCGCCGTTCCTAAACTTTGACATTGAGGACCTCAGCGAGGCCGTGCCACGTCTGCTCATGCTGGGCGCCATCATGGACGGGCCCATCAAGTACCCAGCCCACGGGAAGGTGCGTCTGTCATTACGGGTGTAGATTAGAGGATGTGCGGAGGGGGGGCTAATGGCGGTGGATGATATCTAGGTCGCCGCACTGCGCTCTCCTGATGGAGTGATGATCGGCCTCTACGAGCCTAACACATGGGACAATGTCACATCGGCATGATTCGATACTCTTGTGTGGTGTAGTGTGATCATGCATGCAATTATTAGAAACAATCTGAACTTTTCATCTAGCACGGTATGGCTGGCCTCGTCATGTTGCTTTCCCCGCTTGGACCGTCAAGAACTGATGAGCACCACCAAAGTGACGCTTGCTTTCGCGAGGATGACACGCTGCACAGAGATCGTAGTCGAAACAGTCGCTAGAGAGCACAGGTCATTGAAACACTGTCAGCAATGTGCGTTTCAAAACGCACGCAACTTTGTACGTACGCGCAAGAGTACGAGACGACATCAGTGTCGTTATAATCGATCGGCTCTCGGCACGCATCACTACAAATCACCTCACAATGTTAGTACCACACGATACGTATGCTGCGATCATTTATGGCAGGACCCACCACTCAACACCATCCAAATGGGTCTCCTCCTTCTCGTGGCCACCTCCTTTGCCCTTGGTGACCGTCAACGCACCGTCCGCAACACCGACACATTCGCACTCACCCACGCAAACGCGCTTGAGCTTTTCGTGGCAGATGAGCTCTGGTCGATCTCGCTTGATCTTCTTGGATTTCTTGTTAACTGTGGAAGGATCACGAGCTGCCTCCGTCGGTTGGTCGAGTGCCCACTTGGCTTCGTCGCACAAGAGCTGCACCACCTTATCGCAATCACCTAGCAATTGCAGATCGAACGGCTCAGGGTCGCCCTTGTCCGTCTTCAGACGCTTCTTCTTGAGCGGCGTTTTGTTGATCACGACTTGAGGGATGTGGCGAGGAACGAAACTCGGGATCTCCGCAACTGGTGACACTTTGAGTGATGTACCCATGACTAAAAGAAGATCCGCCTGGAGGCGATCCTTCGTGATGCTGGTGCTCACATCGTCCGACAAGATCTCGCCAAAGAAAGTAATCTCAGGCTTGAGCACCCCGCGACAGTTTAGCGCCGAGCAAGTGGGGATCACCCCGGCTTGGATGACGGGCATGATTGACTGCGTCTCAATGCGCGCGCGGCAGCGCATGCACGACGACCACGCAAAGCTACCATGGCACGGAATGTACTTGGTGACCCCTGCAACAGCCTCTAGGCCGTCAATGTTCTGTGAATACACACGTAGCAACTTGCCCTTGTCTTGCAGCAGCTTCAGGAATCTGTGCGTGGTCGACGGGGTCGGCGAGTGGCCAAACACATTCTGCACGAGCTGGAAAAACGGCGACGGGTCTTCCCGGAAGTAGTCAATATGAAACAGGCACTCGGGTTCGGGCAACGGGACGTCCATGTGCTTGACCATCTCGTAAATACCGTCCTTGGATCGAAAGTCTGGGATCCCACACGACACGCTGATGCCTGCACCAGCCACGACGAGGATTTTCTTGGCACGCTTGAGAATGGCCACCAAATCATTAATCGAGTCGAGTTTCTGCCGTGGTAACGCACTTTTGGCCGTGACCACCGATTCCTTCAAGCACTGAGCGAGGGTCAAAAATGGTCATACGACTTGCATCTCCTTCATGTTGCGACACACACCTCATGGCAGCTCGTGTTGGCCAGCACCGACCGCACATCATCCGTGCGACGACAGCTATCATGGAACCTTTCGACCCGCACACACAGACTCTTGATGAGAACGAGTATTAACCGCACGAGAGCACCTTCTCACTCACCATCGCGAACAGATATCGCACTGCGAGAACCCGCCACGACCGTGGGGCTTGGCGCACACAAAGCACCGCTTTGGCTTGCTAATGCGGCGTCTCGGCACGGCCCGGGGCGAGCCATCGGGGCTGTCGACGTCCCCACTGCCACTGCGTGAGGACGTGGGCGATGGGCCTGCTTCGTGGCGACGTCGCTTGGGCGGTCGGGCGGCTGCCGCACGGCCACGGCGCCGGCGGCTCGTGCCCCAGTCGTCAGCGTCCGAGACGTCTTCTTCGCTGGAAAACTCGGGGATCTGCATGCCCGAGGTGAGCACGGCGTAGTCGACGTTCGTGAGCTTGGCCCGGCGCGAGGGGCGAGCGCTGGTGGCCATCGCGACCCGAGAAGATTCGCACGAATGAGCGGGCAGGGCGGGCGAATGGCGGAGGCGAGTGGGAGCTTTTTTGGCGCCACTTGAACTCGATTAGGTACGAATCGTCCTCACGACGATATGTTCGAGCGGGCGGAACCTCTTTTTAGCAAAAATGGAAAATGGGAATTTTGTGAACTTATGGTACTCAACGCAATACGGGCTTCTCGTCTGCTCTGAATTGCGGCTCCTCGCTTCAAGGATGCCGCGCGGTTCCTCTCTCTCTCTTTCTCGTCTCTGTGGATGTGTCTAGGGGGCGATGGGTGGATGCAAGACAAAATCACAGGCTGAATTCACGGTCGTTCATCTTGTACACACCGTGGTCGTCGTCGTATCCACGCTTGGAGCCTCCCTGCTGCTGCTGCTGGCCATAAGCAGGCTGTTGCTGCTGCTGCTGACCGTACGCGGGCTGCTGCAGTTGGTTGTACGCGGGCTGCTGCTGCTGGCCGTACCCCATTGGCTTCTGGTCAAGTTGGTAGGTGTTGTGTTGAGTGTACGCATTCTGGTTCGCATTGGCGCTCGGGCGGTCCGCGCCGATGCGGAGGATCTCGACATCGTCCTTGGCTGCGGGCGTGGGGATGTCGTCTTCCTCCTCTTCTTTCTGCTTCTTCTTACGGCTCTTGATGAACGCGTGCACAGAAATCAGAATAGAAAACTGTGGCAACACAACAGCAACACGGTGAGATCAGGAGATCTTTTGGCACAGGACTGTCAACATGAGATCACTTACCAGCGCAGCGATACCACCGCCAATGGTGATGATCCACTTCCACGTCGGCATTTGGTCACATGCTGGTGCGCCGGACCACTCATTCACGCACACACACTGCTGCCTGCCATCGACCTCCTTGATCGACGCGCGGTTGAGGTTACAGTTCTTGAGGTTGGGGTCGTCGCTCTGCGAGGAGCTCGTGCTGCTGCTCGGGGACTTGGTCTCGGTCGGTGCCGTCGGCGCCGCGGATTCACACGTCGCGCCGGCCTCTCCTTCCAACACCTGTCACATGACAATTAGTCTCGTGCATGTCCCCGAGGCGACGCGACAACAGCCAACGACTACGCACCTCGATCGTCTTCTCGGGCGACGCCTGGCGACAGGTATCCGTACCCCATCCACGAAACACGATCGAGCCCTTACTGCGTGCACAGATCATGTAGTAGCCATCCGTCACGGTCGCGGCCGTGTCGTTTAGCGTGGGCGTGACGGTCTTCTTCTGGCCGTCTTTGAGCGTGATGAACGTGACCTTATTCACAGTGCTCCACTGCATTGACACCCACTTGCCCGTCTTGATGGTCGGCGTCGTGCCGTCCGAGCCAAAGCCCACCGAGTCGCCGTACGTCGGCTCGCCCAGTGTGCCGCACTCAAAGCAGCAGATCCGAGGGCCCGTGGGCTTGAGCGTGCACTGCTCGTACGAGAGTGGATCATAGTCGTACACGGTCAATGCCGTCTTGCCGATGCAGGAGCTGCAGCACTCGGCGTTCTGCGCGTTGGTGACGCCAACGGCGAGCGTCGCGATTGCCGCGAGCGCCGCCAGAGACCGACGCCGCACGCTCATCGTGGATCTGAGGGAAACGAGGCGAATCGGTGGCGCTGACTCGACGCGTTCTCGCTTGTCGCGCTGCAGAGGATTGCCATGAGGCCGGGCCCGGGCGGGGAGGGGGGAAGCGAGGCAGACGACCCAGAGAGACCCACAACCCGATGACAACAGCTGCTGGGCTGGCGTGCTGGTTCGGTTCTCTCCCGCTCCAGAAAAACTCAGGGCTCGTCTCGTGCACAGTGGCCACGCATGCTGATGTTTAAAACATCTTGGATACTTAATTGAAGTTCCCTGACGTGGGGTCGCAAGTGTGTTTTAAACCACTGTTGTCCAGTCGAGGGGGAGATATCAGAACAGAGAGGGTTTCGAGCAAAACCCACCGGGCATGAGGTGGGGCGATCCTCCGTGTGGCGAATGATGGGTCCTATCAAGGAGGTCCATGTGAAGGAGGATGCATGTGGAAGAGCTCAGAGATGAAGCTCATATTCCAACGTCTCACTTGAACCTAGGTCTAGAGAAGCGGGACATGTTTGTTTATATTACCGTAGTCGATATGGATATGCAATGGTGTCCGTTGCTCTATGGTCCTGGACTAGTGCGTGGTGCTGATATGTAGATTGGTAATGCGAATGTTTTTTTCTCCTTCCTTGTCGCAATGCGACACAGGCCCAGCTAAGTGAGACCTGTCTACAGCCGGAGCCCCTTGCCGCGCGTCTCAGCCTGCACCTCAGCGTCCGGGAATTGGCGCGACTCGAGGAACGACACGGACCGTGGCTGCTCCGGGTTTGAGAAGAGAATCTCAAACTCTTCTTCGAGGTCCAGATCCTCCGAGGGGATGCTACTCAGGCGGCTGTAGAACTCGGAGGCGTTGTTACCCGTGGGGCGACGCTGCAGAGCCGAAAGCGTCAGCGGCGCATTATTGAACGAGTCGCCTCGCGCGATGTTCGACATGTTGCCCAAACCGGTGCGCTGCATGGCCAGCAAGTCCACGACGGAGCCGCTCATGCTGTTGTAGCTGGCGAGCGTCTTCTGCTGGTTCGGATCAGCGGCACTGCCGTCACTGCTGGGCGCGTTCGATAGCAGCGTCTGCCCGAAGTACGCATTCGTGGGCTGGCCGACCTGGGCGAAACGGGTCTGCTGCATCGACTGACGACGCTGGAGCGTCTCCGCGACCAGCGACGGCCGCGTCTCATTGAGCTGGCTGTTGGCGAGTTCTTCCTGCTGACGCTTCTTCTCGCTTTTGAGCTGGATCGCCTTCTCCTTGGTACTCGCGCACACACCAAACATGAGCACCGTGAGCGCCAGACAGCAGCCTCCAAAGATGAGCACACAGAATGCGAAAGAAGGAGCCAAGTAGAAAACGAGACCCTGGACGATGTGAAACACGACGAGCGACAGCGAAAAGTACATCGCACGATTGGCCGCACCAAACACCTCGAGCGACGTGAGCAAGGCCGCACTCAGGAAACTGAGCCCCGTCGCGATGAAGATCACGAAGAGGAACCCTTCGACGACACCATCGCTGCCTGATCCGGCGTCAACACTGCCGCAGATGATGCACATCAGGGCGAGGAACGGCATGAAGTCCTTGAGAATGGTCTTGCGACGCACGTTGTCAATCAAAAACACGCTGAACGCGAGTCCGCCGACCGAGCACCCAGCGTAGAACACCAACCATGACGAGGTGTTCGCACCTGGATCATCAAGAGTCTTGCGAATGACTGTGCGCTTGAGCATACCACCGGATAGCAAAAGAGCGAGCATTGCCTGCAGCACAAACACGAGCGCGACGCGGAACGGGATGTTCCGCTTACCCTTTGGTTCATGCATTTGCTGCTCCAGAGTCTTCATATCGTACGAGACATCCTGGCGACGGCGCAAACGCACGTACGTTGCACGACATTGGGTCGCGTCCTCACGCGTCATGAACCACACGGGGCTTTCCGGGATGAATCGAAGTGCAACAGCGAAGGCGATAATAACTGGAAACACCGCGACCATGGGGAGTGTGCGCCAGTTATTGATGGGCCTGTTCTTAAGGTTGGCATTGATCGTCGTCTCGTTCAACTTGTTGTGGACGGCGGCATTCACGAGGAAACCGATCATACTACCGATGAGGAACATGGTCAAGCCCTTACCACGCCAGCCCTTGGTGCAAATCTCAAAGCTGTAGAGCGCGTAATTGAGGAATAAGAACACCGAGCCCGAAGATATCATACTTGACGCGACGATGAGCGTGACACCATCATCAACAAAGTTCAGTCCGAGTCCTGCGGTGATCAATCCAACTCCGACTCCCATGCTCATGCGTCGTCCCAATACCTTGCCGAGGAAGAAACTGGTCACCACAGTGAGCACCGCCACGATGGAGCAAATACCCTTCAGCCGTCCATCTTCGATCCACTGGACCATGTTGATGGTTCCACTCTTGCCAAGTTCTTCCGAGATGTACGAGAAGAATGACCGATTGACGAAATTGTACTTGGTCTCATTGATGTAGCCCAAGCTCAAGATGAAGCAGCTCATGAAGCCATACACGTATCCACCCATGAACCCAACCAAAATACAGATTGACGCAGCAACTTCCGAACCTGTCGAGAGAGCACGAGCAAAACCGCCGTTGAACATCATTCTTGTCTGCAGAATGCGCATAAACGGCATGAATGACAGCAACACAAGCGGCACCACCAAGAAGACGCCGACCATCATGTCGTAGAGGAATCCGAGCTCCACAAAAGGGCTCCAGATAGCCAGCGGTAGACCGAAGGCGCCGTGAAGCGCGAGGGCGTACTGGCAAATTGCGTTCAAGCCGATGAAGATCGCAACCGATAGCGTGAAGCTCTTCAAAGCTGACCATCCGAGCACCGTACCAATAATCATGGGAACGAACGCGATGCCGCCGAGAACGAAGACCATATATCCGATGCCACGCAACGTCAGCGCCACTTGCTTCTGATTTCTCGTCAGTGTTTGGTTCGCAACGAAGCCACCCACCCAAATTGCCCCCCAGGCCACAAGTACCGCTAGAACAAGCAATGGCCACTGGCCCTTACTGAAATTCGTCGCAAAGACGAAATACATCGCTAAGGGGTGTCGCAGCTCCCGGAAGCAATACGTCAAACGACCCATGGGGCCCACTTTGGCCATCAAGTTTGCGTCTTCGGTGTACCATTCAAGCCACGAGTCCTTCGGTGTCGCGTCACTGGAGGAATCGTCTTCGTCGATCAACTCACCCGCACTCTTCACCCGCATCATCCAAGCAAACCAGTTCGAAACGTCGATCTTCGTCTTCTCGAGCACCAAACCGTCAGTGTTGAACAGGAACGGCGCCATCAGCCAGCAAGCGCCTAAAAGCAAAACTGCAAATGACGCAACCCCGTAGCTTTGAGGAGTCGACCCGTATGCATCCAACATCGTGATGTTATCAGGGATCATGCCGGGGTCGTCGTCACAGTTAAACAAACCCTGCTCAAGAGCGCGCTTGCAATATTCGTCCTTTGCGTTGACACCAATGCTGAAGTCACCGAATACACCGTACAGAATCATGATGCCGATGAGTTCGACGGCTTTGCGGAAGTGAGAAACTCCATAATCCTTGAAAAAGTTCACCATGGGGTCACGGGTAATAGCGAAGCCACGTCCCGTCGCACGGTACTTCGACCCACCGCGAATCAGTGCAACATCGTAGTAGTGAGCTTTCGTGCCCGTGAGGAACACATAAAAGACAATACCAAGCGCAGACACAAGTTCAACGACCTGGAATGCTGCTTGCTTCCAGCCAAATTCGACGATCAAGGTTGCCATCAACGGCAACGTCGTGAGCATACCGAACTGCAAAATGTACTGCGTCCCCATCACCGTGGCGAGCGACTGGAGTTCCTTGGTACTGGTCGCAGCCGTCTCGACAACATCGTTGTGCGTCGCCACGTAGAGCTTGGAGTATGCGTAGATGTAGACGCATAGAACCGTGAGGGCATTGCAGATGTAAAACCCAAAGTGGCCGTAGTACATCGAGTTCAGCCGGAAAAAGTCGAGACTGTTCGACATGCGATGACCTTCACGACTCAGGCACGACTCAGCACAACCATTCGACAACTTGGCCTCGAAAGCGTTGATTTGGTTCAAAGTGACGTCTCGGCCCTTGCCACACTGCATGAACTCGACGTGAGTGACGAGACCCCCGCGGAGTGTGACATTGTATCCACTGAAGACATCTTCGGACAGGTTGATTCCCTTGCTGGCTTTCGACACACCTCCGTTTGTCATCACGAATGACTTTTCGAACACATCAGGGTGGCCGTAATGCATTCGGCTTCGCAATGGCTCAGCAAGCACACGCTGCGTCAGCGTGACGAAAACAAGTTCTTGAAGCGTCATGAAACGGGAAATCGAGGATGCGCGACCAGTGAAGACATGCTCTTTCATACCAATGATCGTCACATCTTCTCCTGACGCCGCTGCAGTAGCCAGGAAGTTGGGCATTTTCAGTGTCTCTTCGAAGTAATGTTCTTGGTTCATATCAATCGTTTGCAGGTACTCTCCACGAGTGAACGGAAGAGCTACGTTCTGGTTCTCAGGTTTGCCTTCCCCAAGAATCGGGTTACCAGGTAACTCATAGCGGTACACTTCGACGATCTCGTCGCCCTCAGACTTCACAAGCACGCAGTCGTACCTCACCACATTTCCGCCATCGTCCTTGACTGCGTCGACAAAGCTCACACGCCAACTTGGAAAACGTTTCATCAGATAGTCAATATCGTGTGCTCGATGGTCATTCTTCTCGAGCTGTTGAGAATAGATCTGGCAGCCGGTGATGTAGGAGAACTTAAGTGCTGAGATGTGGTTCATTTCACTGACCTTCTCGGCTTCTCCCATGTCACCTTTGTTCCACAGTTCTAGCCATCGAAGAAGTCGAAGCGCGTCTTCATACATCATCATGCCATACACAGTGCGAGCAAGCGTCTGACCTCGCAAAGATGCCCACAACCGAACCTGCATGGGGAAGTTCTTGACTGCTTCCTCAACTGTAGAGACACCCATACGCTCCAAGAAGTTGCACCATTCCTCAGCGTGGAACGTGATGAGGTAACCCATGATCGTCAAATCGTCGCGACCCTTCTCCTTGTTCTTTCCGTCAATCCGCTTGAACAACGGGTTTGAGTGGACAGGATCCTTGAGCTCCTCCAAGGTGAACAACACAGTCTCACTGTAGTAAGGCGTCATCACCGAAAAAGATGGCATGGCCTCAACAGACGAGACCTTCGGCATATCCATATTGAGGGTGTGCAAGAAAAATGTGAGACGGCGACGCGCATCGTGGCAACGCGGGTAGGAGTGTGCAACATCCAAGCGCAGCAAGAAAAACAAACGTGTGCAGCTCGACACAAAGTCTTCACGCGAGAAGTTGGAGGACGCAGCAGTAGCAAATGTCTCATCTCCGCCACTACTAACGCTCGATGAGGAAGAGAGGAGCACAGCCTCAGCGGTGGCATCGGCTTTGTACAGTGACAGCAACTGCTTCTTCTGAAACGAAAGCGACGTCGATAGTTTCGTGAACTTGCACCGCTGGAAGTGCTCGTTCATGACAGGGTCGTTACCCAGCATACTTTCAAGGGTGCGGAACACGAGGATCATCTTGTCAACGACGAGACGCGTTTGGTCATGGTAGGCAATACGAGCCTCCTGGAACTCAGGTTCATCTCGGTCCACTGCCGAAAGATCATCTGGCATGTCAAGGATTGCAGACAGCAACTCGACAATGTTTTCCACAAGAGTTGGAAGCTGCTCCAAATCCAGCATTGAGACGATATCAGGCGAGTTGTAGACATGGTCAAGAACCGTGAGGGGTCCGCCTTCATCCGTTGTACCGAGCAACAAATGAAATACTTCTGAAGTCAATACTGCGGCATCCTTGACGCAGTCGATCACATTCGCCTTCGTCAGTCGATCAATTAGCTCCGAAGTTGACCAGGAGTTCGAGCGCGCCTTTGATGCAATCTCGACGGCCTTGTTCAACATTCCAGCAAAAAGGAAAATCGGGTTCTCGACCTTGTGCCCACTGTTCAAAATGCGATATTGAAGGATGACCGTCTCTCGGTCATCGAGCAGATCATTGAGGCGAAAGCTGCTGATGATCTCGTTCCAGATGATAGCAAAACGTAGTTGCAAACTCTCCTGGCGCGCCTGCTCACTGTCTGCCTGAGCTGATACGCGCTGCTCTTGTGCCCGAAGCGAGGCAACACTCTTATCGAATTGTTGGGGACCTGAGTATAGAGCCGTCTTCATAGTTTCCATTGTCGCGTAATGGCCCATGTTGCGTCTCAGACCGACGATGAGACCGATGATCGACTGATACAAGATAAACCAAATCTGGGTGTCGTACAGATAGACCACGAAAACTGGCGCCCACAAGGCTCCGATAAAGAGCAGGTTATGCTTGGACTCGAGTACACCGTTTGCCGATGATCGGCCTGTCTGGTACACTTCAATTGTCGGTCCCATGAGCGGACGAACCATAAGTTCCAGCGCAAACAGAAACTTCAGCAGGAAGATAATCGTCCACGAGGTTCCGTAAAGCAAAAACCACTTCCAAGGCTGGCTCATGTTCCGGCCGATGTACTGACGACGAGTTCCATCGAGACTGTTCAAGAAGCGGATGCTCCAGATGCCCTGCGCACAGAACATGCGCACACACGACGCGAGCAAGATCGGAATGGAGTACAAGATCCCGGTGTACCCACCCATCGACAAGTACGTAGCCGCTTTGCCGTCCTTGTCTTGGCCCATACCCATGTTGATGAGGAAGGGCTCACTGGGTGACACATTGACCAAGAGAAAAATGGCGAAGAATAACGTGTGCCAGATCAAACGGCAAAATACCCCGAAGCAAAGCCACACGTCCTTGAACAAGCGCATGCCGTAGAGCCACATTTGCAAGACGACCTTGAATGTGAACAGCGCGGAGACCGTCAGAAAAATCGAGAACACAGCGTGGTTACGCAGGTCCTTGTGCGAATCAGCGAACCAGTTGGCGTAGTAGCTCCAGCCCTTGGCACCGTCGTCCTTCGTGTAGTATCCGACGTACGTAATGATCACAAGCGCGTGGAATACGATGACGAGGAAGAACCACACGCGAAAAAACGCCAGCACGGGGTTGAACATGCTGCGTTTCTCTTTGAAGGTCTTCGGGTCCTGGACGCGGAGCGCGTCGGCGACATTGAGCGCATCGTAATCAAGACATCCTGGTGTCCAAAAGAACTCGTTCAGGTCATCATAGTTGGTGATGTCCTGGTGGTCAACAGTCTTGTTTGGGTCAGCGCTCGCAGCTGTGCGCATTTTCGAGGCGACCTCGTAGATCGGTCGTACGATCTCCTGTAGGTAATACCCTTCCTGGACGTCGGGCAGCGTGTCAACATCCTTGAGCTTGTCGGCCAGTGAGTGATAGAGGAAGCAAATACACTCGGGCATGAAGCGCACGTTGGCGGCTTCGCCCCACACGCACAAAAACAGCGCGATTTCCTTCTCAACCATAATACTTGGCGCGCCCTCGGGGGCCACATGGGGTTTCGTACGAAGAAACTTGCACCACTTGAGGTAATTCTTGAGAAACTTTTGGTGGACACGCCACAGCGCACTGTAGATGTCCCCACCGCCGGCGGTCTCGACGCGGAGCTGATAGTTGGCGATCCAACACGCAAAGTTTTCCTTCTGGTTCGCGACACTCGCACGCTGGAAGCCAAACTTGGCTTGGAGCAGCTCGAAGACTCCCCGCGGGCGAGGCGTCGAGGGTGCGTGGTGCCCGCCCGTCTGCGTGGCCGCGTCGGTGACGGGAAACGACTGGAGCTGCTCGATCATGAGCCGCTCGTCGTCATAGTCAAAGTAGTTGGTGAGCGCCGTGCGGCGGCTCACGCGCGTGTTGTTGGTGAGCTGCACGGGGCGGCCCGCCATCGTCCACACGCGATGCACAGAGCGAGAGAGCAAGAGAGAGAATGAAGCGGCGTCCTCCAGGCGTCGGCGTTGGCGGCTTCTGTGTTTCCCACGAAGTGGCAGGCGGTTGTGGGCACTGGGGGCAGGGAAGATCCCACAACTCAGGCGGCGAAGTACCCAAAATAAGGACATGTGGGTGGGGACAACAGCAGATGTCGCAAGAGTCCAACGGACAAGGGCGTGTCTCCAGTTTACTGGATGGGTACAGCGCAGCTGGCAAAGGTTAGAAAGAAGCCATGTCGAGAAAGGCATGTACAACGAGTAGATATGTTAGTAGCTACATTCCAACCTAAAACAAGACAGTGGGAAATGCCTAAACAAAACGTTTGACACTCAAGAAACCACTACCCTGAGTTAGGGTTAGGCTAGTGGAGGATGGTCCAAAATCAATACCTAGTGAACGTGAATGTTCGGGTGTAAGTTCCTCTCATGACATTCACGGCGGCCAAGAACCTTCTGCTCTCTCGCGATGATCTCGACACGCGCATTGGTCAGCGCCCGGCGGTCGTGAACGCGCGCCGTGATTGCCAGAACCGCGACGGCAGCCGCGCTCTCGCTGTTCTACTCGATCGTGACAGTTCCAACAACGACCGCGACCGTCTACATGATCAGGTCCGTAATGACGGACGGGCCCGGGAGCAAGTCAAGCCGTATCAGAATCGTCAAGGTGGGAGTGACTCTCGAACAAGCGTCGAGAATCTCGGCCTCGCTGTCGCAAGTGCAATCAACGTCGTCACAAGACGCACCAGTGTCACAGCAAGAGCGATAGCTCCAATCGAAGCAACAGTAGCGTCGTTATTCGTGCCGAGTCGACGGAGCAATCTAGCTCGCGGGTCGCGTCGGTCATTTTGTCTGTGAGTGGTCAACCTGAGAGTGGTGGATATGTGACGTGATGTCTTGATTCTGGCTCCCGTCAATATCTGCGGTGACATGAGCGTGTTCGAGCACTTGGCGAGCATGAAGAATCATCGACTTCACATGGCCAATGGGAGCAGCGAGATTGTGAGCGAAAAAGGCGCTGCGGTTATGATGCTCGACGGTGGTTGCTGTGAGTGTGTGTTTGAGGTCGTGTAATACTCCGCCAGCGCAATCATCAATCTCATCTGTATGGACTACCTGCAGCGATCTGGCTTTATACTTACATTCACGCACGACCAGCGAGCGATCACAGCCACGTGCGGTACCTTGTGGTCTAAGCATTTGAAAGAGCGGACTCCTCAGGAGTTGCTGTATGACGAAGTCCCGGGTGTGAGTTACTTGCGCTCGTGCGGCATGCATCGTTTTCGCCACTGTGTTTGAGAAGATGCGTGATAAGAAGAAAAAACTCAAACCACGAGTCGCCCCGGCGCTGTTTGTAGGGTATTCGCAGACCTGAAAGGGATATCTGCTCTTGGAGAGCCCCTCATGCAAGATTTCGAAGCACCGAGCGGGCAACCTGAAGTTCATGGAGCCCTTTACACTGTGCTCCGGTTACGCTGAGAGGGTGCTCCTCAATGCGTATCGCTATGGTGATCACGATCAACCTGCTGAGCCTGAATTGGTACCTACCAAGACCAGTGTTTCCCGCTTAGCTGATCCTCCTGTACATCCGCTCTGCCGGCCAAAGCACGCACCACTTCACTGCCGCCAGAAAGCTCTCAACCAGTGGGAGCACGAACAAATCCAGTGGGAGTGCGATGTAATCCAGTGGGAGACCAGTGGCCGATCCAAGCACGTGCATCGTTTCAGTCTCAAGGGCCGTGAGAATTGTGATCGTTTTGCAGTCTACTCCGCACTAAGCAATGTCAGCAAGTCTGTATCAGTCGATCCACGCAATTTGCCAAAGGCCAAAGAAACCCCAATCCTCAAAACCACGAGGCCGCAATGGCGTCTGAGCATGCCGACTTCTAGAAGGCCGCCGAGGACGAAGAACTGAACTCTCTATGTAACGGGGTATGGTTAAACGCCCCCTTTTGGTTACATACGGTAGTGTAGGATACATCAGTTTGTGTGGTCCACTTGGGTAGAGATATCCTAAGTTGTGACTCAGGTTCATTCAGTCTAGGAGGTAGGCTAGGGCAGTCAGCTTAGGCAGTGTATTGGTTATGAGAGGTTCCCAA
>JAADVY010000006.1:0-60605 GCA_023336035.1 Pythium plurisporium
GTGATCCAACGCACGGATCTTGGGCTCGCGAGAGAGCAGCTCAAAGATGCGCGACGACGCGCCGATGCCCTTCATCAGATCCGAGTAAAACGACGAGAGACCCGCAAACGAGAAGCCGACGTAGAGCGTGTACATCAAGAAAGACGTGAGCTCGCCGCTCGTGAGCACGCCGTCCGCGACCATCTGCCCGCCGTAGCCGAGCACGGCGAGCATGCTCATCTTGACCGAGAGATCGACGCCCCCAAAGAACGTCGCGCTGGCCAGCGAGCGCTTACGTGCGAGCCCGAGCACTTCGTCAACCTTCTCGCGATGCACGTCAATCTCGTGGTTCTCCTTCGCGAACCATCGCACGACACGGATGTTGGCGAGCTTCTCCTCGGCAATCTCCGTCGCTTCACTCAGTCGCGTCTGCACTTTGGTCGTGAGCTTCTTCACGAAGCGTCCATAGGAGACGGCACCGATCGCGATGGGCGGAACGATACTGACCATAATGAGACCGAGCTTGGGGCACGTGACGAATAGCATCGTCATACTGCCGACAGCCTGGCCCATGCTGCGCAGCCCACCGGCGACGTTGTCACTCAGCACCTTGCCGATCAGCGTCGTGTCCGCACTGAGTCGATTGATGAGCTCGCCCGTGCGCGATGAATCGAAGAAGCCGAGGTCCTGCTTCATGATGGAGGCGTACGTGTCTTGCCGCAGCCGGTTCGTGATGCGCTCGCCGATCATGTTGGTCACGTCCACGCGGATCACGTTGGAGATAGCGCCGACCACGAACAGACTCGCGAGTGCGCCGGCCACGGTGGGTAGCTGCGCGGCGCCGTCCGCCGCCGAGACCACGTCGATGATGCGGCCCATGCCAAAGGGCACGGCCATGGTCACGGCCGTGGACACGGTCAGCGCCGCCATCGACACGCCGAGCGGCTTCTTCTCGGGCGTGTAGAGCCGCAGCAAGCGTTTGATCTCGTCCAGTCGATTCTCCTTCTTTGTGGGGGTGTCTTCCTTGACGCTGTCAGTACTATCGTCTCCATTGTGGTTGTGTACAAGCGACGAGAAGCAGGCGCGTGCTGCCCACGGCGGCGACGGTCGCGGCGGTACCTTGGAGCGCAGCAGCAGCAGCTGCGCGGCCGAGCGCGGGAGCCGCGGACGCAGCAGCACCGCTGAGCGCAGCATGGCACGCGTCATGGTCGTCCGCCGCGTGGGAGGGAAACTCGGGTAGTGGCCGCCAGCCGTAAAGAGACGGCGTGCAATGGGAACGCGTCAGTCGGCAGACCGATGCTGGATGAAAACGAGGCTTGGGCTACCTACTGAAATAAGAAACCAGGTGGATCGGCCTGTCCCTTGAAGAGGGTGATGAAATTCGGGACAATGACGTAATCTGGTAACCATCATCTTAAATGAGTATCTATCGGCGGCGTTGTCATCAACCCATCAGTGCATTACGCAAATATGGGCGGCGGCGGTCTGCGGATCCTCGGGCACAAGAAGTGGCACGTCTGGCGACGCGACAACGTCGAGCGCGTGCTGCGTGATGAGCGCGAGCACGAGGAACAGCAGCGCGCGCGTCGCGACACGCGCAGGCGCCGTGAGCAGGAGGCGCGCGCCGAGGCGCTGGGCCAACGAGCCGACGACGACAACGCCGAGCCGCGGCGTCACATCAATTTCTTCGAGAGCGAGGAGGAGGCCCACACGCGTGCGTTGCTCTCGGGGGGAGGCCGAGAGCGTCAGCAGCAACGACCGGATGAGACGCTGGGTCGTCATGCGCAGCGGCCGTGGTACGCGAGGACGTCAGCTGAGGAGCAAGAGGAGAAGCATGGGGAGAAGAGCAGCCGCAAGCGGAAGCGGTGCGTGGCGATGCGAGGACCATCACCGACTGTCGGGGAGAACTGACGATGGGTGTTTTTGTGTAGAACGAAGGAGACGCAGGACCCACTGCTGGCGATGTGGCCGCCTCGCGATGCGGAGGAAGAGGAGGCCGACGCGGTGGAGGACGCCCGAGTACGTCGGCAAGGGGACGAGACGCGACGCCATGCGCGTCACGACAAGAAGCACAAGAAGAAGCACGAACACAAGCGGCATACAGTCAGCAGCAACGATGAGCATGGGGGCGAAATGAGCGACACGATCGCACGCCTCCGTCGAGAGCGGGAGGAACGCGAGGCCATTGAACGGGCACGTGCCGAGAGACTGATGCGGGGACACTGAGCGCTGACGCAGTCCTATTGTCCCCATCGGAATTGCAATTTACAGCTGGTAGAGTCTGTAGGCGCGCGCTTTCTCGAGACAACGAGGGGCACTGCGCCACACCACAGGACAACGTGGGGACATTGCGTCAAGACACCACAAACACGAGCACCAGCCCGTCCAGATCATCGATGTCATGAAGTGTGTACAGTGTACTTGATTTTCATACGACACTCTTGTTAGCAATTGAAAGCCACTAATCGAGTTGAGATGCGCGCCCTCATGCTGAGCGTTGCCACGGTATATCACTAGCGCTCACGGTGGATGAGCGGAGTATAGGCCGCGTCGTACCAGTCTTTCGTGGTGTGGAGGCCACGCCAGCCGCGTAATGGGCGTTCGATGGTGTACTGCGCTATGCACTGAAGCGCGAGCTCTTTCTCCAATACCTTGAGCACAAACCAGCCGACAGTGACAAGCAGCACGCTTTCGCGAACGAAATGGTAGTATACAATCCCGCAGATGAATGCGACGATGAGATTCACGATCGAACCGATTGTCCATACAGTGAACTGTGCAAGCAAGAATACATTTTGAATCAGTGACAGTTGCATCTGTGTTCACTCCGCATTCGAACAGTACCAGTTTGCCATAGAATACACTTTTTCGTGTGAGAGAGATGAGTCCTAGAAGCGGTGCACCAGGGATTGCCAGTGGGATCACGCTGAGAACGAACACAAACGCGACCTAGCATCGAGCAAAAATGAGATGACAACAAAAGAGACACTAACCGAATCGCGCGGTTCCAAGGAAACGTACCCGTGAGCACCCCGAATCGTGGGCTGTTGGGTCTTCGACTTGCACACAATAGAACTCCATGAGTACCCAGAGGATCGCGATGCAGTCCCCCACGAGTAGCACGAGCATCATGAAAGGAAGAATGCTCGGCCACCTGACAGCACGTGGCCTCAGGTTACGCAGGCGAACGATTGGCGTGAAGGGTCGAAGAACCGCAGCGAACCAGCGAAATGTCGCCGAGTGAGGCGTGCAGAGAAGCAAGTCCGCCACTGTGGTGACGTCCTGGCTATTGCGCCTGCGAAGTTTGTTGAGGTGTAAAGGTTGTTGGGGATCATCGGAGCCTGCAGGGCTCCCTTGGTCGAAGAGTGCCTCCATACGGATGGATGAATACCGAAATTCGAACGGCCGAGGGTCTCCGTTGTCCTGTGGTGTCTCTCCTTGCTCGGTTAATGCTGTCCCAGCGGTAGATGTACGGCTTGCCAATGACGTGAGCTCATTCGTTGAGCCATCGACGAACGTTTCCTTCGTAACGCGTAGGGCAAACTTAAATGGTTCGAGAGGATACGCTTCGAGATGAGAGATGATTTCGGTACTGTCCAACTCGGTGAACTCGGAAGTTGACTTCAGTACTCCAAAACGAACACGAATCCCATCAGCATTGTCAATCCGCTTCTTGTTGAAGCCAGCGACGAACTCGAGGATATCATGAAGCTTGACGGCGATCCGCTGCTGCCGTGGTAGAGATGCAGACGGTTGCTGAAGAAGCCGTAGGCGTTGGTTCGTTTCTGCGATAAAGTCAATCCAGAACTGGTGCTGTAGCAGCTCCAGTCTGGCTGGGACCGCGCGCACAAGTGCGTCGTTCGTGTCCACGTGGTACGGTCGAAAGAACGATCCACTTCCAGCGACGGCAATCGTCATCGCATTTGCGGTTGTCAACCCGGACGGTTCTTTGTCTGGGATACGCATACGTGCCGGCGATGGAGTAAGAGCCATGCCACTGGATGATGGTGGTGCAATCACGTCGAAATAAGCGAGAGAAAAATCCGGGCTAAAGATGAGAACAGATTACGTTGGGTCAGTTCGAAAGTGGTCAGATGAATCCCAGACAGGACACTCACCTGAATCCAACCTTCAGCTGTGCGCCATGGCGCCGAAATGCAAGCTCTCGCACAAATCCTCCTGTGTACTGCGTGACATGCTTTGCTAGCCGCTCAACACGGAAGAGTTGTCGCTTACGAAGAAAGATTGTTGCGCAAGGCGGTGCAACAAGCAAGAGCAAGCGATGCATCCAGCACTCCCATCCGCCGCTATCAGGCCACGCGACGAGTTCGTTGCAAGACGTCGCAAACGACGCGAACCCGTCTTCGTCACGTACGAGGTCCCTGAGCTCGGCCGGCATACCAAACGGATCTAAGACCCACGCGCTGAAGAGATGATTCTCACCACTGAAATACAGCCGTGTCACATGATTAGTGAGGTCGTGGTCCGTCAAGCGCGGTGTCAAGTTCTTGGTAAGGTTGGTCAGTGACTGCTCATCACGCAGCGTTTGGACCTTGTACTGGGCAAATCGTTGTCGAAATTTCTGGTCAGCGTTTGTTCGAAACGTAATGAACGCCCACGATCCGAACACAAGAGCGATAAAGCTGAGCACGAGAATGGCGAATCCCAGTGGCCCACCAATAGGCTTCACGAAGCGCTCAAATGGTGTCAAGCAGTCCAAACCGGTGCGGCCCTTCTCACACGCGTATGTGCATTTGCCGTGTACGTTGTAGGTTGAGTGGTCCGGCCTGCCCCGGCATTTTTCGCAGTGCAGCGATCCTGGTTTCGATGTTGTCTCGCCAATACCACAGACAGTGCAACTCGTTGCACCTGCTGTCACACTGATGGTACCACTGGGACACAGACTGCAGGACGCAGTACCCGCCTTGTCTGCGAATGAGCCCGGCGCACACGGAGCGCACGAAGTCGAGCCTGCTTTGATAGCGAAAGAGCCAGGAGCACATTGCTCGCACTTCTTCTGTCCGAACTCTTTGTTGAAGGAGCCCTCTGAACATTTGACACAACTTCCAAGACCTGGCTTGCCCGAGTAGGAACCGGGTTCGCACGGCAGACAACGCGGTTGATCACCTGGACTGAACGTACCGGGTTCGCACATTCCACAGAGACCATCACCTCTACCTATGGAGCAATTGGCAGCTGCAAGAAGTCCGGGTCCTCCATTCTCGCCACCTGTGCCTTTACCGCCACCCAGTTCCACCTTCCCACCACTCTTGATGAATGCATCGCCGTTGCCTGTTGTTCCTGGTTGATCACCTCGAAAGAATGTTCGCACAATACCACCCCCACCTCCTCCACCACCAGCCTTCGCATCAAACGACCAGGAAGGTTGCCACACGGATGTTTTGTTGAGAGCACCAAGTAAAAGTGCCGCACCGATAGAATCTCCACCAGACACATCCATGACGCCACTGCCAAGAAGCTCGCCTACGAAAGCTGCAATGGAGCCACCGGCACCACCTCCTCCGTTCTTGGTGCCGACAGTTCCTCGAGCACTAACTGTCGCTTCGCTATTGCTGAAACTTAGCTGACGTGCACCAATGTACACGATCCCGCCTCCACTTCCGCCGGCAATACCGCTTGACCCGTCTCCGGCTGCTGCACCACTACCGGGCCATACGGGCCAAAGTGCTGGTCCATCGATGGAGGGGCTCTCACTGTAGTGGTCATGAGGCCACTCTTGTGATGGTGGTAAATCATACACTTTGCCGCCTCCGGTGTTTCCAGGCTCAACGTTACCACCCTTGCCACCATGCCCTGCTCCACCACTTGCACCTTCCACGATTGAACTCGTCCCGGGCCCCGAGTTTGCTGCACAACCCAGTCCATCGGCAGTGACTAGTCCTTCGACACTTACAAGGCCATCTGAACAAGCCAGAATAGAGCCAGCGGTGACGTTACCCAGCGTCAACGATGAAGTTGCCTTCAAGCTGACCAAAAACGGCGTCAGTCTTTCCCTTAGACTCCTGCCACCAAGATTTGCGCACGTCTTCGTGCTGGAAAGACTTTCAACGGCCTTGCACTCCCGCATCGATCCTCCACTCACTCGAGCAATCACAAGGTTGGCTGCTTCTGCGAAAAAGACCAGATACGGCGTCTCGAACGGGAGGTCAACCTCTGCGTCTTGACCTGCGTGGAGCTCTACACTTAGCGCACCAATCTGGGCTGTTTGCGGCTTGAAGGCTATGTTTTGTGTGGCTGTTGATCGAACGAGTGGGTTTTCGTCATAGCTTGAATCGATATAGCCTTCCTCTCCGTTGGGCTGCAAAAAACCGAAAACTTGAACATCTCCGGCACTTGCAACGAGCGAAGCGAGAGCTCGAAACTTGATAACGGAGAATTTGTCCACAACAAGGCTCGATACGGCGTTGACCTCAACTCTGTCAACAAGCAATTGCGCATTTGCCAACGCTACATCGCTGCCCACAAGCACAAAGTCAAACGCGTCTCGCATAGACTGGGAAGGCGGACCGACGTAGCCCTGCATAGATGCTTGTGAGCCGGGGACGTGGTCGACCGCAAAGTGCAAGCTGATACATACCTGAAGCGACACGTGTGCGGCACTGAGGCTGACAGTTCGATTTTGATCGAGCGTGTCAACGGTAGAGCCAGGTTCAATCTGAGAAACACAGATGAAACTCACTTCCCTATTCCAAAACGCGAACCATTAGCGTCGTTAGGGTCTTACCACGATGGAGCTGTTCGTCGCAGACACGTTGAGCTGCAATACGGTGTCAGAACGGAAACAATCTCGATCGGGCAGCATACGTCTTACCTGAAGCACCAAATAACTTGCGCAGAGTGTTGCACCACCTGTCACAAACAACTGAGCAATATATGGCGGGACGAATAGCTCCCCACGTGACGTTTCGTAGAATAAAGGTGTGCACCCATATATCTGGATCGGCTTTGCAGGAACTCCATGATCGACGCGTCTGCCCTTGATAATCAGGTTGCCGACAATTGGCCTCGGTCCTTCATTTTCTTGAAAATCATCAAACCTATCGCCCGTTTGTGTCTTAAGAATAGTGCCATCAGCTCCAAGTTGACACCACTGGAGGGTTCCCACTTTGGACGCTCTCGCCTTCTGCACTCCACCACCATAAGCCTGGAGCTGCGTCGCATTGAGCTCGTCAAGTTTCTTGTAACTGATCGCTAAACGGCCTCCACCACCACCTCCACCACCTCCGCGACCTGTCATGTCATCATAGACCGACGGCTCACCGCCATTGACTTGAATCGTCCCTGAGCCAGACACATGGCCACCAGCGACTAGCACAGTCCCACCTAACACTCACAACCAGTCCCCAAATGAGCCTATGCCTCAGTCGTGATCCATTCTCCACACGTACCAGTTCCAGCGCTACCGGATGAGTCGAACGCTGCCGATCCACCATTGGCTATCAGCGAACCATTCAGCACAAACTTGTCCATCGCTCGGATCTCGATCCGCCCCCCACCACGACTCGGGTCGCTCCCACCACCGCTGCCGTATCCCTGGAAGTTGCCAATGTCTCCAGTGACCGATCCGATCGCACGGAAGAATGAGTTCGATTGCACGTTCTCGCACTTGTGCTGCGTCAAGAGACCGTTGAGTCCTGCCCCGCCGATTCCGCCGTAAGAACTGCCCATGTTGAACCACGAGTTGTAGCCTGGGCCAAACTTGAGTCCACACGCCGTGGTGTTAACGATCGAGGTATTGCCGACTGCGACCACGGATGCCTCGAGCCGCACGGCACTGGACTCAACCATACTCGCATCCAGCTCGACCGATGTGCCCGCAGTGGAAGACGCGTTCAGCACGATCTCCACTTCGACGTGGACACTTGCGGCGTCGTCATACAGATCCGCGCCACGGAGGTGGACGCCCTGCAGCACCACGCGTTTCCACGGCGGCGGCTTTTCGCGCAGTGCGCAGGTCACAAAGTACTCGTTATAGTAGCCGATCGGGTGCAGCTGGGAGCACTGCAGAGAGAGAGAGAAGGATTCGCCATTAGCTTTGCCGAGACAAAGAGGGAAAGCGAGGGACCACGCACCTCGAAGAGTTTCTTGAGATCAGTCTGCGGCGTGATCACCAGCACGTCGTCGGCCTCTGCGCGAGGCGCCGAGCGGTGCAGCGCGTGCGCCCGGCTCAGCGTCACCCACGCGCAGAGCGCCGCGAGTAGCACGGGTCGTCCCATGCGAAGCAGAGACCTGGATGGGAGGGAAGAAGAGAAAGCAAGAGGATCAAGAAGGTTCAACACACATCCGATGTGGCGCGAGTGTTCCAAACTATGGCCCACAATACGTTGTGGAACATACTTGAAGTGCCGGACTCATCAAAACTAGCCTAGCCGAAGCAACTCACGAGCCATTCTTCCCGACCCATCGGACAATGTCCGAGGCCGGTTGCGACCGGGCTGCTTGGCTACGTGCGATCGCGACGGTCGCGCACTCCATCGTGTGGAGTGCAGTGCGCTGCAGTGATGACTTGGAGGGTGGGGACGAGACCTTGTGGCGGCGACCGATCGCGTGGTCTGCGCGAGCATCGAGCACGCGTGCGATCGCCTCTTCCGAGCGCGCCACGCGGATCCTCGATGGACCTTTCGCGATCGCGTGCTTGCATTGGCTGTGGAAAATGCTCGCGCCTTTGTCGTGCGGCACGTGGTACGCCTCGTCGGTCTCGAGCCCTAATGCAGCTTGTATTCCGCGGTAGTGTGGCCCACACTTGACATTCGCTTTGTGACGAATCGTAGGTGCAGATTCGGAACGCGCCAGTGCCCGCTCACTGCTTATTATTTGGTCGCAAGTAGCAGCAGGGCGATTGCTGAGACCGGATTGTGGTCGTGAGGTACTTTCAACGGCAGTATTGTAGCTCACAATCGGTGGGAGGTTGAGTCGCGACAGCTCGTATGGTTGAGTCTCAGGTGTGGCGATCTCACTGGTTGCTACGGTGTGAGCAATTTCGCTCAATACTTGCAAGGATTGATCGGGTGATGATGGAGACGTTGGGCGAGAAACACCGAGATGTTGTTCAGGTACTTCGGGGGTGCACGTGATTGGAGCTGTCTCTTGTGTGCTTGGTGGCCGTGGAATCGAGGCAATGTCATTCCAATCACCCTGGGTCCACTCACGCCAATTGCGGCAACGCCGCCTCCGTCGAGCCTCTTCTCGCTTGTCTTTCACTTGACCAAGTTGCCTGACAACGGAGGTGGGGCGTGAGGGGACTGGCGCCACGAATGACAGATGAAATGGTGACTCGTCAATGACCACGTATTCCACTTGGGTTGGGTGGAGATGTGGGCCATCGCCGGACACGTTCGCCTTGTACTCATTCAATGTAGAATGAGACTGAACGACCCGCTCTATGCGGTGGTGGTGAGCAGTGTTCAGCATGGGTGTGCGCTCACGATAACCAAGGACGGCGTTGCAGAACTCGTCTCGCAGATCCGCCACTGAGCCATTTCGAGCCATTGCTGTCAGCATCTTGTCCACTTCGTGCGCATCGCGTGCCCACATTCGATCCAACCGCCTGAGAGCAAAGAGTGCATCGTCAAGGTCCAGCACATGGCACATGTCAAAGAGGAATGCTGTTGCCTTGGATCTCGACAGCACACGGAAAAATAGAGTCGATGGGGTGAAGCGAGCAAGATGCGCAACGTATTTGAGGAACAGCAGCAGTCGATCTCGTTCTTGAAAGTGAGCGAGCACCACAATTAGGTCCTCCAGCTGTATGTCATTATTCATGGCTTCCTCCATCACGTCGCCGAGTAGGACAAAGTCATCTTCGTTATCCAGAATCGTGAGTGATGCGGCGAGACCGTTCACCAGAGCTCCATTCGCACGAATCGCATCGTAACTATCGGCACTTGTAATTGGGATCATGTTCTCAGCAAGCACTTCGATGAAAGCCCAGCACGACTTCCATAAGAGTAACCTCAGCATGCCTGCCTGGTACTCATCCTTGAGGTATCCTAGAACGCGCAAGAAACTACACCTGATAAAATGACGACAAGCAGAGTCGCATATTGTGGAGCAGTACTGCGGCATCTGGTCCTTGCGCATTGCGTCGAGCTTGGTAAGAGCTTGAACGCGCTCTACGATTGATCCAATTTCAGAGAAGAGTGGCACAAGTGAGATCCGTGCGGAAAGAGGGAGCAAGCTCACAAGATGCACCATGCGAGGCAGGCATGCATCCTCGTCGAAGTTCTGAAGGACTAGCACGTACGTCTGAATGTGCACAATTTCGTCAAGCGCCTTTAGCTGCTCAACTAAGGTCGACCTCGTTTCCCACGGCATCCGGAGCAAAATCTCCACGAAAATTTGCAGCAGTTCTGGAGTCAATCTCGTACTGGTAGCAAGTATCCGCATGATGACCCCTTTTTCTCCAGGTGTACATTGCCCGAGCATTTCGAAGAACATATTACGATACTTCGGGGGAAGCTCGGCAGCAAAGATTACCATCTCTCGTGTTGCTGCTTGATTCATCATGTTTGCAGCGACGTGCACAAAATCCTGGAAATGCTGGAGGCTGACCTCTTGTGAGACCAAGAGCCGCGATAGCATTTTGTACTCGACTTTGGGAACGAGCATTAGCAACTGGAAGAACTCGTCAAGCATATCGCCGTCGAGACCTTGTAACTTGGTGAGAAGTCGTCCGTTTGCTGATGGCGAAAGACTGAGCATGACTTTAGTGAGTACTTCTTGCTCAGGCAACCGCTGAGTCCGCAATAAGAATAACAGCGTGTCGTAGCATGAACAGTCTGTCGCATCGAGTAGCTTGACAATCTTGTGGCGGCGTGCCTTGTCTGCGTCGCATAAATACTTCAAGACACCGTCATTGGTCTGTTCAGACGTATGCGGCTCACCCGTAGTGGAAACTGGTCGAACCAGACGAGTGCAGAGAATGAGCTTATCGGTTTTGCTCAAACTGGAAACCATCTCCAACAAACTGGCCAATTTGTCGAGCTGAGAGCTGGTATGGAAATCGAAAAACTTATTGTACAGCTGCAACGCCTCCTCTCCAGGCATATCGTGCACCCAATCAACGAGCATTGATCGCTGCGTAGGATGCAGGAGTTGAAACAATCGGAAAAACGCGTCAAGGCATCGAAAATCATTTATGATCTCAATGCATCCACCAAGCATCATGAGCTCGGCGATGTTGTAGTGCCGCAATGTCTTCAATAACACCCCAAGCTTGTCGTTCGACACCATCGAAAGTTTGCGGAGCACTTCATCGATCGACTTCAAGCGCCCATCCAACACGAAACTGAAAACAACAGAAGGATCTGGGTCTTCGCCTCCGACGTCGTCTCCTGGAGCTGCAGCTTGGTGTGTTAGACCAACGAGTCTCGACTGGCTGAGCTTCGGCAGACTGAGGTACAGCGACAAGATCGCTTGACGACGTTCATATTTCGTCGTGGCAATGAAAAATACCCGGATGGCCCGAAGGTCGTCCTCGGTGGCGAGTGCGTCGATCAGTCGAATGGTGTCTCCCTTGCCCACAAGATACAATGCTTTGATCACATGCTCAATCAGACAATCGTTGTTGAACTTGACATACAGTGTGAGTGTGGTCGCCATCGGGAACTCGGAGAGGATCAGCGACAATTCCGCATAGAGAGCTTCACAGAGGTCGAGAAGTTTGCGTACCGGAGTCGCCGTAACCTCGTGGAAGCGACCGATCTGCTTGACCAATGGTGCGCTCGCCTTCGCGAGTCGATCGACCACCGTCACGCGGACAAGCGAATCCACCATATTCAACAGCTTGAGCCATTGTGCGAGACAGCGTTCCATCGTGCACTTGATGAAAAACTCTGTCACGATCTCACGCTTCGATGGGTGGACACTCTCAAGCCATTGCATCCACTGCTTGAGGTCGGCCATCCCATTGTCGGTCGCCACGAAGACGCGGTAGGCCTCTTGCTGCAGCGAGATGTGCGGGAGCTGCACACAGAACCCACTGAGCACGCGCGCGAGCTTGCCACCGAGCGACTGGAACATCTTGAGAAGAAGCGCGCGGTCGTCGCCGTCGCCGAGCGCCCCCACGAGCGTCAGCACCTCGCGCTGCGCGTTCCCATCGATCTGCAGATGGCGCGTGAGGTGAGTCGCCTTGAGCAGGTCCTGCGCATACCGCTCGAGCTCGTCTTTGACGTCGAGCTTGCGGTCGAAATGGGCTTGGATGTGCGTGACGACTTGCGGCGGCAGCGCGCGTAGCGCGTCCTCGAGATCCCGCAGCTGCGCCGCCCGAAAGCGTTTGAGCAGCAGCACGAGCTGGTCGGCGATCGCGAGCTGCGCGAGCCCGAGAAGCGCGAGCACGCGCAGCTCGGGCGTCGCGCCGGTGGTGTCGCTCATGACGGAGGGAGGCGGAGGGAGGAATGGGGAGACGGATACAAATAGCTCTCATGAAGGGACGAATTTTTTATGACTGCACGAGATCTCACGTCACACATGTTGACCGCATGAGGGCGGAGCACATCGCACTCTTGTCGCCGTGCGTTTGACTGCGCTGCGTCGGCAGACCACCGCCACATGCGGTGGGGTGCGAATGCCGCGCTGTGAATTTTCGCGCCTTCCGCCGCCAAACCACGTCTGATTGGCTGCAAATCACATCGAACCTCATTCATTGGTCAATATCATGCCCGCTCCCCTTGTCTCAAGGCTTCCACACGACAATTCACCAGAGACAACCTAGCGATGGCGTCGTGGGCGACGCTGAACGCGACGTCAGCGCCGCGCTCGGCGGCGCTGGAGGAGGGACGTGACGGCGCGACGGTGGAGGCGCAGGAAGCGCGCTGCGCCGTGCTCTACGGTCGCGCGCTGAGGCTCCAGCAGCAGCAGAAGGTACGGCGCGACGCAACCGCGGCTGGGAAGAATCCAAACCCACGGAGGTTTTCCATGCATGCAGGTCGAGGAGGCGAGAACAATCTACACGGAGGTGCTCGAGGTACGCGCTCTCGTGGACGTAGACAATATGGTCCTGTCGACGTGCTCATGCTGGATGGGACTGTGCAGACATCCACGGGGCTGAGCGCGCGGCTGCGGTATCTGTGTGCGAAAAACTTGGCAACTTTGGAAGCCGAACGACGCGCATTCGACACGGCGCTGCAACGGTTTTCAGAGGTACGGAGAATGAGGGATTGTGGCCATGACCAGCAACGAGAAGACTGATGTTCTGCCTCGTGCGGGCAGGCACTCGCGCTCGACGACACCGACGTTCTCGTCTGGTACCAAATGGGCAAGGCGGCGTTGGAAACGGGCCAGTATGTACTCTGTCGATCCAGTGTTGCAATTCAGCTGTGGGGCTCAAATTGCTGTCTTGTTGTGTAGACTGTGGCAGGCTCGTCAGGCGTTCGAGGCAGGCTTCCAGGTGGACGCGACGTTCTGGCCGCTTGTGCAGGCTCTGTGCGACGTGCTCCACACCGTTGGGGACGGTGCTGCTTACCAGCGAGTCGCTCGATATCTATTGGAGCGCGATCCCGGCGCTGGGCAGAGCAATGGACCCCTTGCGGCAATGGATCGTACCGTCGACCCAGAATTCAGGGTGTGTGTGCCCCGCATCGTGAAATCCACGCTGAAGCGGCCAACGCCTGCATCCAAAGCATTTGCTGCTGCAACTAAAAAGCGCAAGGCTATGGATGATGTGAACTTGGAGAGGGTGCGTGCAACCGCCAATCGCGCCCCACTCAACTATATCCTCCAGCAAAGCTCGTGGCTCAGTCTGGGGAAGCTGCTTCTTGAAGCGTACGACGATGTTTCAAGCGAGGAAGGCCCAGGCTCACACATAGCGACTCGTCGGGTGAAGATCAGCGCTGACTTGCGAAATGTGCCCAATGAACAACAGTCACCGAAAGATGAGAGAGGCGCTGACTCACATGAGGTAGCAAAATGTCTGGGTGAGATGCCCGTGAATGAATCCATGCCTACCATTGATCTCACCACTGAAGAAGCAAATGAGAGGGCTGATGATGGTACCGCCAGAGTACCGATCGAAATAGATGACGGGGATGATGGTGATCAAGACGCCGCAGGGAATGCACTGCAAGCAAATCGGCGCAAGTCTCGGCGCCACCAAGAAAAGCTTCGTGAGGAACATGAACTTGCAGCCAAGATTGCGAGAGAGAAGAACCTCGAATTTAGATTGCGAGCGTTTGTACCGGAAGTCATCCGTGAGGATACTGACTCAGCATTCCGCGAGATCAGGTTTCGTCTTGATGGTGATTCAGTGATTCTGGAGCACAAGGATGGTGGCTTTGTTCACAAATTTGAGAACGTGTTGCCCAGCATCCCTCACGACGACGCTCCGGATCAAGACGATGCGAGCAAAGAAAATGACAGCCTCAATACAGGTGAATCGGGGGCCGTCGATCGGGAACATATTCTGAAGTTTGTTGAGAGGACAATGGGCGACACAGATGGCGTGGATATTTTCCATCTCTTACAAACGTACCTCAACCAGTGCGGAGCATGGGCAGAGCAGACATTAGGCCCACCCTCGGAAGATCCCGGCCAGACCATCCATTTGGTTTGTCTGTGGGCAGAGAAGGTTGTTCGCGGCCGACTAGAACCAGCCCCTTCGACACCTTCTGCGCGAACGAGCGACAAAGTCATCCGCAGCCGTATCAATGTGAGACGTTGTTCGAACGATGGACTGACCATCGAAGCGCGCTTGTTTCTCCTCGAACTGCAACTGGACGAACTGATGTACAATAAATCACAGGAATGCCAGTCGAAATCGCGAAAAGCTGCGCGAGCCTACCATTTGCAGCTCGATTATATAGTGCGAGCCGCGCAAGAGCTGGTCTTGGACATCTGTTTGCATGCAAACGATGCAACGGAGACTGGCGGTGATGTAACTGAAGCAAACCGCCTCCTTGTGCGCCTTTTTTGGCTGTGTGGGAATGCAAATGAAGTGCGAGGAAACACAGCTGCTGCAAGAGAATTCTTTAGCAAGTGCAAGCTAGCTTTTGATGATCTTGGCCCGGGTGTACTTGTATCGCTTCCGAACCTACGATCCAAAACCGTGGTCTCCATCCCGTCAGTTGACCAAAAGATTGTTAGCCTGCAATTCTCCAACGTGTGCACCGAAGTGCAAGAGATGACCACAACCTCACGATTTGACGAAGCACAGGGACGACTTCTTGCGCATTTCTTCCCCACAAATGGACAAGCAACGCGTATTGGCGAGCTACTGGACGACTTCGCCAACGCGAAACAACGAGAGCAAGATAACGGAGATGGTCCTGATGACGCAGAGTCCAACGAACACAACTTACTCGAGCTTCTGCTCGAAAGTATCGAAAAATCCAAGTCGTCAAACCGCTCAGACAAGGTTCTCTTGCTGCTTGTTATTCTTCAGAAGCTGCTGGAGGTGTTGAGCGAAAACCTCGAGAAGGTTACGGCGACGCCAAAGAAGACCGACAACGAGAGGCAAACGATGGCTGTTGCTATTCAGGCAATCGAGCACACAGTGGATAGACTGGCCACCGTGATTGACTGTGACGAGGACCCAGCTCAAGTACTCTGCACGTACACCAAGCAAGCAATTGCTGCTGTGGTGACCACATTACTCGATCCAAAGATCCTGTTACTGTTCGATTCGCCACGCGATGTCCTGCAAGTCATTCACGGTATGGCTGTGGACCCGGAGAAGGCAGACGATGATGCAGTGGAGGCAAATACGGTACCAGCATCTTCAAGCGAAATTCACATTCCCTTAGTGGTCGCCGCAGCAAGGTCATTCATCACCGTACGGTCTCTGTCCATGTCCGAACGTGAACGAATGCTCACGGTATTAACTGCACCATCTACTACCACTAAATCCAAGAAACGACAATCGGTTCGCCACGATCGAGTACGTGCATACGTTCAAAGCGTGGTAGGCTTGCTGGCCGGGCACGCCAAATTACTTGCACTGAAGTTACCAGCACAGGAAGTACGATTGTTACTCGAGGCTTGCTGCCCACTACTCAAGGAAGAAGAGGATCATTCTCGAAGGCATAACGATGGCGAGAGAACAGCAAGGAAAACGTTCGCCGCTGGGGCAATACTATTTGTTCAGCTGGTCATGGCGATCCCAGCAACTTACACTGACAACGAATCGACACTGAGAAAACTTGTCGGACTGATTCGGCTACTTCACGATAGACTGGGTGAGCATGAACTGTGTTCACTCGATTGCTTCGACAAGTCCATCGGAAGCGGTAGTTGCATCGAAAAGTCTTTCATCCAAGTTGCTGTAAGCATTCTCCAAGACAAGTATGAAGAATACGAGTCAATTCAGCAATCTCGACGACAACTGAGGCGGCCATCACGGGATCATATGGATGGCGATGGCGAACCAAACAGCGGCTGCGAAGGAAATGATGGCGAGAACATGACCGCTGATGGTGAAGACGGCGAAGAAGAGTTTGACCACACCCTAGCTCAATGCTATCGGTGTCTGTACGATGCTCACATCCAATCTGGAACGTCCGACCATAAGTCCGGAGGTTCTATTGCTGATCTTGAAAACGCACCTGCGTCTGTATCACTCAATTTGGCCCGGTTCGCGATTCCTATCATGCTCCGACGACCCCCAAGAAGCAATGCCCAGAAGAAAGAGAATTTGAAAATTCTTTTCGCGATCCAGCGAGCAGTGAACCAAACCCAGGATGCAAGACAGCAACAACCCCATCCACCGCCAAAGTTACTTCTTGAGTACTTATCACCGAAAACCCTTCTGTCTTGGGGAACCGAAAATCCAGTGAGTATACTTGAGTCGATGCCATGTGCACCAGCCGATTCAAGTTTAGAGCATCTGTGGTTTTTGCTGGGTGAAAACTTTATTCTCGTGCGAGTTCGGAAGAGGAGCAACTTGAGTGAACTGATTGAAATGGAGCGAAAAATCAAGGAGCGCATTGCATATCTTCTGAAGGACGTTCAGCATTACCGACCACGTCGGATAAAATCGTGGCTCCGGCTAGGGAGATCGACGAAGGAACTCTATCAGGTCTCCAGTGATGCGTGTGCGCTTGTGTTGGGTCGAAATTGGAGGAAAGCCAACATCGTATCGAAGCATCTCAGAGGTGGGCAAGTTTCAATTGGATGTGAAGTAGTCTCAGATGTTTCTCGCGTGAACACATCACCGTCGTTTGCAGATGTTGTACTTGGCTCATCCCTGTTTGAGAAGATGAAGTCTTGGCATGATTTGGAGGACGACTCTCAGAAGGCGAGCTATCGCGTGAGCTTCCACGATGCACTGAAGAGTGCTGAAGATGTGGAGCTTGACGTGTATATTCGATCAACCGAGTACACTATTGAGGAAACCGCCGAGCTCTTCTTGTCACAGGTTGTCGAGTTTTCAAGGAGATGCTTCTCAATGGCAGCAGCCCTTGCAATGGACAAGTTTCCAACTAGCACTAGTGGCAACTCCATCCACGGCGTAAAAGACGAAATTCCGGAGCCGGCTGAAGACAATGATAACTCCGATGATATGGATCAAACCGCGGTCGACGCGTACGAGGAATGCGGGCTTCTGATGTACAATCAGCTACGTGAGCTCGCAGGGCTTCGTCAAGACAATGATGTTTCATCATCTGAAGTATTCCCTACTAGTCACTACAATCAACTTCTCGATTCGGCGCTCACGTACTTCAAAGATGGGCTTCGATGGAGCACGGCAAAAAACCCGGAAGCGCATGATGTCCGATTTCGATTTCATTATATGATCGGCAAACTATTGAAGAAGCAATTAGATGAGAAGATACCGAATCCGATTGAGACCGTCGAGATCGAGCGATCTAGGAAGTCCCCGCCATCTCTTGAAGACGTTTTGAGATGCTTCGCCAGTGCCGAAGAAGAACACGAAAAGGGAAAAATGGACAAATCAATCGTTCACGCATTCTATCAGCTTCAGGCAGTGCGTCTATCGCTGATTCTGAAAGAGCCAATTTCGGTCGAAAATCTTCGACTAGCATGCGATCACTACTTCGAGGAAGCAAGCGAAGACGAGAGTGCTGGCGAGGACGAGGACGACGATGATATGGACAACGACGCGAAGGCTGAGAGCGAGTCCACCGCAGATAAAGTGAGGAAGGACGACGTGAACACTCTTTTAAGGGCCTGTGAAGAAACGCAAGGCGGCGATCTATTGGTTTTGGCTCAGGGATGGCTGTTTTACAACGTGATCGACGCTCTTGACTCAATATCCGACGAGGATCGATATTTCCATGCATCAAGATATGCGCTCGCGAGAGCGATGTACCACTACAACTCGGTTGTGGAGCGTCTATCGTTGATTAGCGATGGTCTTCCACACGTACCTCCATCGACGTCCGCAAACAACTGCATCACGGCGCTGGCCGAAAAGAAATCCAACAAGAAGAACGATGGCGTCTCGTCTGCTGAGATCGCTCTGAAGGAAATGCATCCACTGTTCGACAAGCGGCGGCCGCAGATCGTCGCGATCTGGCTCAGCGAGCATGTTCCGGTGTCCAAGAAGTTTGAAGAATTGAACCAACGTCAGATCAAGTTTGATTTCTGTCGAATCAAATACTTCTCGTACTTTGTCGAGCTTCTGCAAGAGTGCGAGGCGTATGGTCGTCTAAAGGAGATCGGATCTTGGGTGCTTGCGTGTAAAGAGGAACACGATGCAATCGGTGAGTTGCTCGGTATTGTGTTACGTGCCAGGGGCGTCGTGCAATTGTCCAGATTGCGCGAATATGTGTCCACGGAGCTCGTCAATCAACTGGAGAGGTACCACAAAAGCGTGGCTCAAAAGGGATCGCAATCGGAAAAATCGACGCAAAATGCGATCCACCTGGATGATTCCAGTCAGCAGAGCGAAGATATTGATGCCGAATCAGCCAGCGAGTCGCTGCTTAAGGAACTGAGCAAAGCGTATGTCAACTATCTCGACGTCGCCAACTCGTTCAATCGGCTCGCTGGCGTTATGTCCTCAACAAAGTTTCAAGAAACACAAGCTCTCGCCGAGTTCCCCATTGTTTGCCTGTACATGATCGGTGCCTCCGAGTTTTCCTCCATCTTTGAAGTGCTTGAGCGAGACGATACTTTGACGGCGTCGTACATCGTATCAATGACGTTTAAGCTTCGAGCTGTCATCTTGAACGACGTCACTCCTCAAACACTCACATCAGCTGCCTCTTTCGAGTGGAGACCACTTCTCAACGCTGCCCGTACGTTCTGCGAAGATCGATGGCCTGACCGTCAGGGTAGTGGCAGGGGTGGCACGGCTGCGAAGCATGTGCGAAAGGGCCGCCACGTGAAGGCGTCTACCCCAACGAGCACAACGACAATTCCGGCGCACAGTGCTGCTTCAGTAATCGCACCGGTCACTGCTTCCGTTGGTGCAGTAGGTACGACGGACCAGCCAGCACAGACTCAGACACCTGTCGATGGCGTGCACGACCTACAAGGTGACGTCTCCCGATCCTTGGACGCTACTTCTATGGAAGGCGACGCCGCGACGTCAACCACATTGCAGCCGGTGGAGAACTAACGTGTCGAGCCAGACTGTATCGTTTGCGATCCATATATTAGTGTGTATTAAATCTCGATACCGCACTCTCTTTGCTGTTGATCGTGCGTGCATGCGTCGACATCGATAATGAGAAAACGCCACGACGACAAGGCTACTCGGCTTCCACGGGATGTTAAGCCGCCGTCGCGGTGGGCGCCGGTGGCGCGGGCTGCGCCTGGGTCTGCGCCTGGGCCTGTGCGAGCTCCTTGGCCTTCGCGATCTCGGCCTCCTCGACGGTCGTGACCGTGATTTCGTTGGCCGTGAGCACCTGCGTCATACCGCGCTCGAGACGCAGCTTCTCGCGCTTGATCTCGGTCTTGAGCGCCGAGCGGTCCGAGCCACAGACGTGGAGCCGCGCCTGCTCGTCCATAGCGGCCGCGAACATGAGCATCATGGCAATGTCCACACCCGGCGCAACGTCGAGACGGTACTTGGTGTTGGTCACGCTGCCGACGGCGTTGAACTCGGCGATTTTAAACACGTCACCTTCGATGCCGCGACGGATCCCGACGACCGAGCGGCGCGCGATCCAGGAGCCAATCACATAGAGGATGGTGCAGTCCGAGTCCGACTCCTCGTTCACTTTGAGCTCGAGCGGGTAGAAGAAGGCGTTGAACATGGTCTTGAAGCGGAAGAGCTCCTCGCCCGCCGAGTTGGTGCCGCCGGGCGTGATGATGTACTCGGCGTTGGTGGGCTTGCTGTTGGTCCACTCGAGCCCGATCGCCGGCACGCCGAACGCGTCCAACAGCATCTTGCGCTCGTGCTTGGTGGCCGGGTTGCCGTCCTGCGGTGGCAGCTTGAACAGCACCTGGCCCGAACGAAGGTCCTTGAGCTCCATCTCCTGCGCGCGCGGCTTGGTCCAGAAGTTGTCCTCGAGCTCGATCGACACCATGCGGTCCTTGATGAAGCGGCGGTGGATCGTCGGCTCGAACACGCGCTGCGCGAAGAGCGGCTTGTGCTTGTCGTCCGCCGAGATGTTCTGGCCCATGGTGGTGTTGGTTGAGGGAGGGAGGTGTGGACGTGCGTGTGGACGAGGGAATTCCGGAATGACAGCGCAAATGCCGGACGGTGGCTTGTGGACTCTGGACGTGGCGCGGAAGCTCTGGAATGGAAAGCGGTCGTCGTCGCGTGCATGGACGGGGCGCGTCACTCGCTGGTCCGCATAGTGGGACAAACGGGCAATTACGGTAACCCACAATCCTGCAGTTGCCGCAACTCTGGCCGGTCTCGCGCACACCCAACTGAAGGCGTCTTTCGAATCGGGTATTTTCACCAATGAACATTATTCATGGAGACATTCCACTAATCAAAACCTGTTTTGGTGTCAGTTTAGCACCAATCAAGGGCGTGACTGAGAAAATGTCATCCCAAGTCAGATTCGTGTGAGAGGGGGGGTTCGGGGTCTGTATTGTGGATGATGAAATTTAGTCCGGTCAAATTTCCAGAATCCACAATTTGTAACTTACATTTACTGTAATCTTCATTCCCAATTTTTCAAAAACCGCAGCATCTGATTACTATTCCCGATGCTGATCCGCTCCAACCTTCTGTCACAGACTGAGCCAGCGAGCGGGTTTCGCTCCTCCCATGATTGTCAATCATCTCTCCGAACCCAGCGGACGCACTCGACACGCGTGGACGAACGCCCACATATCCACGCGGCCATTTCCATGATATACGATGGCGGTTATCACTTGACCGCGGGGCCAAACAAGTGCTCGATCTTGTCGACCACCTTGTGGTTCTTGAGCGTCCAGGCAAACCACATGAGCAGCTCGCGCTCGGGTCGACTCATCTCTGCCGCGCTCAGCAGCGCCTCGCCGTCGCTCTTCTTGCCGGCGGCCGCCGCGAGCGTGCGTTTCGTGCTGAACTCTGTGTTGACCGACGTCGCCGTCTCCGTGAAGCCACCGCGCTTGGTGGGCGACGAGCCCGCCCCGCCCCGCGCGCGTCGCCGTCGTCGCGCCTGCAGCTTCTTCTTGATCCAGCGCAGCACGCGGCGCCAAAGCGGCGGGACCCGCGGCGTGTGCGCGTCCGGCACGTGGAAGTAGATGGTCACAAACAGCAAAAAGCTGTGCCGGCTGTCGTACTCGACCTCGACCTGGATCGGCAGCTTTGGTTGCTCGAGCGTCGCCGCGAGGCTCTCGCTGTCCACGGGCTCGTCCAGCTCGTCCAGATCCAATCCGCCGGGCGCGACGGCGATGCCCGCGGCGCCGCCGTAGGCCACCCACAATCGGTGGCGCGTCTTGCGCCACCACAAGATCAGCTTGTGCTTGATGGTCTGTGGGTTCTTGGTGAGAGCACCGAGGCCGGGCGTGGCGCGCACGCCGCTGGTCACACTCATATCTTTGACGTCACGCCACATGACGCGCCGCACTTCGGTCGCGGTCTGGCACACGCTCTCCTGGTGCACGAGGTCCCGCGTGGCCAAGAACGCCTCCAACTTTTCAAGCTTGATCGGGCGATTCACTTTGAGTCGTAGCGTGCGGCGTCCGATCTCATCGCGTCGGTTCTTGGTCTGCTTGTACCTGAGCAGCACACCCACGCAGACGACGATCCACACGAGACATAGCACGAAGAACAGAAACGGCACGTCGATGATCGGCTTGGCAAATACGTCGATGACCCACTGGGGCGATTCGACGTTGATCGTGCCGCCGGGAATGCGATCAAGCACGGCGAGAGCAAAGCTGCCCGCAAGCAAGATTTGCACGAGATCCAGCGACACGCCGCTCTGGCGCACGCCAATCGATGCGTCGGCGAGCACTTTGGTGTTGGCCTCTACGGTCTTGAAGATATCCTCGAGCTGGGACGTGTTGAGCACTTCGGCCATTTGCCGCAGGTTCACGACCTCGTACTTGGCGCCGTGGACGAGCTTCTCCAAGTCGCGCGCGCGGAGCAAGATGTCGTGGTGCTGCTTTTTGAGATCCAGATAGCTAAAGATCTCTTCTTCTTCGAGGCTCGGGTTGGCCGACTTGTGCGGGATCTTGACAAACTCGAGCGACTCGAGCAGGTACCCGAGCGTGTCCGTGAAGAGGATCAGATCGTTCGTGGCGCGGTTGAGCTGCGTACGGATCGTCACGACGTGGTTCGGGTCTTCCTTCGCGTTGAAGATGAGCTGCCGCGTGTGCTTGAGCAGCTCCTCGAGCACGAAAATGCGCGTGAAGAAGCTCCGCAGAAACATCTCGCGACAGAGCAGCGAGAAGAACGCAATGAACACGCGCTCAAACTTTTTGGCGGCGCTCCCGGCGATCAACATGCCGTCACGACCGACGATCATCACGCTGTCCTCGCCAATGTCGTACGCGCAGTGAATGTCACCGAGCACTTGCTTGAGCTCATTCTCGTAGTCGCCCCGGTCCATGTACTCGACGCCCGGCATAAACGGCTCGATCTGGTCGGCCATGATCATGTTAAATTTGCCGCGGTTCGCAATGTCGCCCAGAAACACCATGTCGAGCAGCGACGTCTGGTACGAGCTCAGCAGATCGTCCATGACCTCGCTCGAGTCTTGATGGATGTCAACGAGCAGACGCGAGAGCATATCCACCGAGATCCGTTCCGAGCGTTTGTCCAAGATCGCGTCCACTTTGATACCGTAGAAGATCGTCCCGTCCACGTTCAAGTGGATGCCAAAATTCTCGACCTGCACGATGCCGTCGTCCTCGGGGAAATTAATCTCAGCCTCGAAGTTGATGAACCGCACTGGGTCGTAGTCGAGGATGCGCACCTGCGTGAGCCCCGGCGGTACCTCAAACAGCGTATCGGTCGGCCGATCATCGATCAGGCTCGTAAATAGGCCGCCCTGACAGCGATCCATGGACCCCAACCGCTCGTTCAGCGCGACGATTTGGTTGGAGCCGAACGGGATCCACTCGCCCACGAGACAGACCGGGTTCATCAGCACGATGGCTTCGGACAGTTCGTCACGGATATTGGACTGTCCGCTCGCGGCTTCGGCGGCTCGGTCAGCATTCGACGAGAGCTGTTGGTACGCGTCGGCACTGCGCACGCACTGCGGTACGAAGGGCGACGAGACATACGACACGTCCTCGGTCTCAGTGACCTCCGAGTAGCGATAGTACCCGATGGATTCAAGCACGAAGCGACCTTCCTCGTTGAACTCGGGTTCGGTGTCAGCAGCAGGCACGGGCGCCACGGGTGCGGCGCCGAGTTGCTTGTCGCTAGCGTGGAAAGTCCAGCCAGGCACGTTAGGATCAAATGCCACGTCCGAGGTGGCCGTCGCGTCGGGTGGATCTTGGATCGGAATATACCGGATCTTGAGCAGCTCGTGGCGGTACGGTTTCGGTGCGTAGATGAACGAGTCGACGTCGGCACGCAGCTCCTTGGAGGTCTGCTTGAGCAGCTCCAGCCCGCGTGCAGAGACCTGGAACGCTGTCACCGAGTGGTAATCTTTCGTGGAGAGCTTGAGGCCGTTGATGAGGTTGGCTTCACGCAAATCGTCGATCGCCGACTTGCCGTCCTGCGTCGTGTTCATCCAGATGCGCTTAGGTCGGCCCTCTTGTGCGATCACCATCGCGGCTGGCGCGTAGTCAAAGTCCAACACACCCGCGGCGATGCCCTCGTACATGAGTACGAGCAGCGGAATCTGGCGGATCCAGTTTTCTTTCTCCGTGTGTTTAAGCGCGCAGGTGGCGTACTTGGACAGCATGTAAAGCAGTTTCACGTGGTCAACGGGCCAAATTTCTTTGACGATCTTGCCTGAGGCCTCCTCGCCATCTTTGATGAGCTCTGGCAACCAGAACGTCAGCTCGTTCTCCGACGGTTCACTTTCGTCGTTCACGAGGTCGCGATCAAGGGGCTCTTCGTCGACGGCCTCTGCGATTTTGTTCTTCGCACGCCACGAATTCGATCGTGTCACGCTGCCGGCCTTGATCATCGATTGGCGTCGATACGGCACGGCCGGCGTCGCCTCTGTCGACGAACTAACCACTGGTGGAACCATCGCGGACGGTGCCGTCCTCGGTGAGGATGTTCCCGGTGGAGAAAACGCGGCAGCTGCAGCGGCATCGTTCGATGAACGCACCGACGCTTCTTGGTGGTCACTGTCATGCGACACAGTTGATGGCGACGACTCTGTCGCGGTGACGCCGGCTGCAGTCGTGCCAGGCGGAGCGTTGTGCTCCTCTTCGATCGCAGCGATAGTGAGATCCATTGCAGCGGTCGCGGTCTTCTTCTTCTTCTTGGACTTGTCGTCCTTGGCGCTCGCCTTGCGTGGTGTCTCTTTGGTGCTTTCACTCACAATACTGCTATCGCCACCACTCCCTATGCGCTCGCGACTCTTGGGCTTGGATGGAGATGTTGCGTCGTTGTCACTCTCGCGCGGCTTGCTCTCTCGGCGGGTTTTCTTCTCGGCCGAGCGGCGGCGCCGACTCGCGTTGTCGTCGTCGCCGTGCGTGGTCGGCAGCGCAGGCTCCTGCGTAGCGGCGGGGGCGTGGGGGTCTATGGTCGCTGACGCGTCCGAGGGCGGCAGCAATAAGCGGAAGGCGGCGCGGTCGCGGTTGCCGTCGCGGGAGGGCGAGTTGCGGGCTGACGACGGTGCGGATGGCGAAGAGAAGGACGGAAGATCCGAGTCGTCGGCGATCTGTCCGGGGAGCGAGTCGCGGGGACTAGTGGCCATCCATTAGGTGCGCGCGCGCACCGTCCGGCGACGAGAGAAGAGAGAAGCGACAATGGATCTTGAAAGGTCGTGGCATGGGCATGAGGCGTGATGTTCGTAACCATGTTTCTATCAGAGTGTCAACTTCAACCTGCCCGCCGCGACGTAGCTCCGCCCACGGACACCAGTGGAGCGCGTCCCGTACAACGACCCACGTCCCCCCTTCTCCTGAGCTCCTCGTCTGTTGCCCTGTTTGAGGGAGCGCTACGGCCTGCACAGATTGTGCGGTTCGCGTGGCCCCACGTGCACGACCGGTACGTATTTTGTGTGCGGTCGAGCGTCGGCTCTGCGTCTGCGGCTCGAATTAAGATGTGCGACCACGAGTGGATACCGAAACCAGCCACCAGTGCTGGCGGCATTATCTACAGAAGACGTTGGTACCAGCAAAGCGAGTCTGACGGGACCTGATGACTCCAGTCGTCGTGTGAGTGCGGCGATCGGAGAACTGAGGTACCACCTGTAGGGAGCCTATTAATATCGCATCGACGATTCGAATCATCGTGATCAGAGTGTGGCGCAGCAGGGTATGCACGAGCCACGTGAGCCACGTGCACCGCGCATGCCTACGGACGAGACTAACGCGTGGAAGTCGAGGAACAGCAGATAGTGACCACCTACGTGCAGTCGCACGTGGGTCCGCTCCGCAAATTGGGCTTGGAGACCACGCACGATCGTTGTAGCAAGCGTGATGAACGCGTACGCGGCTGCGACGACCTGGAGAGGCGAGGGAAGAGGCGGGATCGCCAACGCTCCCGCTGCAGGTGATCAAAACCACGGAGGATCGTCGCATAGTAAGCGCTCGCGTGGCCCCCGCACCTCTCCTGAGTGCATCGCTCTCATACCGAGCACGGTTGGAGGTCGATGGAGTCGCAATGCGGAGCCGATGCTGTACAAGAAGACCTGTTCGCACCGGGACCGTGTGCCGAAGACATCCTCGTAGTGCGACAGCAGCGACGTCGTGCTCTTTGCGAGATGTTTGCGTGGGCGCGCGGTGAAAGTCATACGTTGAAGCGACCTCCACAAGATCCGGTAACGCCCTGTGTTGGAACACTTCAGGGCGAGCGTTATCGTAACTGATCCTGCGGCGTATGAGCCGTCTATGGATTAGTGCGACAAAGACAAGGACGAACGCGTTCTCCTGAAGCCCTGTGAGCAATGTCAGCAGCGTGGAGACGGCGTCGAGCACTTGGTCCCATCGCGGCAAGACCAGGATCATCGTCCGGCGAGAGGGAGCAAAACAGCACCAATCCATCCAACCGCTCGGATGGACGACGTGCTGCACGCCTACCGGTACTCTTGGTGATCGATCGACGCATGCCCTGCCGCTTTACGTGGAACGAGGAAACGCAGATTCTTGTTGTTAATCGATCGCAAAACGTCCAGCATCTCGTGCCTCCGTTGTAGTATTCCACATCTCCAAAGCATGACACTTGTCGACTCGAACCCCGTTGGCGAAGTGAGACCACGACCAAGTTCTCGTCATTCGTTGGCCTGAGCTACTTGCTGTCTGCCACGTGCAGGTGGTCACCTTCCAATATGAGCCACGCCTTGCAGCGGGTATCAGTGGAGTCATCTGCGTGCGCTACGAACCCACGCGTCGGCGACCGAATCGAGCGATCCTCACGACCGACTTGCATTTCTCGCCGTGAGCTCGTGGGCACCCGAGCGCCTTGGCTGCGCAGCTCACAACGTGAGCGAGCACGCGTGGAGCTTTCACACCAAGTGGACGGCGGATTGTCAGTCCTCAGGGTCACTCGAGCAGTGCTCACGCTGTGCGACGGATGGCCGCTTCGACTCGGACTGCGCGTGTGAGCTGAAAGAGCGGTGCGATCTGCTCTTCGTTGCGGTACCGTGAGGATCCGTGTGTCTGTGCGCAGGGCGAATTCCTCGGCCAGTTCGGCAGCCTCATTTTGAACGAACGTGACCGAGTGCAAGGCCAATACGAGGACCCTTTTTCTCCAGCGTTTGCAAACGTGACGAGCAAGTAGAATGTGGTGCTCCGTCCAGTCTGCGCCACGACTTGCATGTGCCGTCGCGCCGCGCAGACACGCACTCGGGATGAGCGTCGCGTACCACCGCGTAGTTGACCGTACTGCATTCTGTGAACAGTCATCGACGACCACATTCACTTGCATTTTTGTGGCGTTTGAAAACAACCTTGTTGTGCGGAGTGCTTGTTAGTGTTATCCATTTTTATCGTTCGCCTTCTCGTCCTCCATACCAATTGTGCCTCTTTTCACTCCTCGCCATGACGTCGATATCCATGCACGATGCCACACGCGACGGTCGCTCCTTCGTTTCGTTTGCGCTTGGCTTTTTGCTCGTGACTGACAGTCTCGTCTCGTTCTGTAGCCGTGGAAGAGGCACTGGGCGTGCTTACAGCGCGTGATCTCGTCTATTGGGATGCCGCGACCGTGCAATGGGTCTGTGGGATCCCTCTCCGGGCAGCGATTCGTACGCCATTTGGCGAGGTGCGTGCTTGAAGAGAAGTTCGTCTACGAAAACTATCTTCATAATGGATCGCATGGTGGTGATCCTAGGTGCGGCTCCACCTTGTCAGAAGCGTCGACGGAGTGCTGATCTGCTCACGGTCTGATTCGTCCGGAGCCACGGCTTACTTGACGGTGAGGACCATCTCACTCCGATTCCTGCCTTGACCAAACACGTTGACAGCGATCGTGATTTTGGTAGAGCAGCAACATCGCGGTGACCGAGTCGGTGGGAGCAGATCACGCCATTGTGGGTTGTGCTATCTCCGTCTCACCAACTAACCTTCCGAGGCGCCTAGGGAGAACACGTGGAGTTCTCGTTGCTTCCCAGCAGTGGCCGACAACACACGGACGAGACTGACGAGGAGGAAGACGAGGTGTCGGGCTGTACGACTATCCATGGGACCAAACGTGAACCGCGTTGTGTGGACTTGCGCGGCTGCTTTCTGGAGCATGGTGATATGGTTCGCGTCAGCAAAGGGCTTTGCAGCAATGTGAGTTAGCGAGTCGTCGTCGCTACTTTCGCACGCCTGACTGATTGCTGTTGTAGAGCTTTCTCACTGTACTTTCCCTCAGCGGCAATCAATTGCAAGACAGTTCCATCAGTCTACTAGCCGATGCGATGCTCCACAATTCGGTTCTCCAGGAGCTCAATCTGAGCTACAACGAAATCGGAGCGCTCGGATCCACGCTACTCGCGACTGCGCTGAGCGACAATCGCGCCCTCCGGCTCTTGGATCTGATGCACAACCGAATCGGCCAAGACGGCGTGCTGCCGTGGCTAGGAAGAACACTACGCAGTAACCATGTGCTCCAAGAGCTGCGGCTCACCCACAACAACATGGGCGATCGCAAAGGAGCAGATCTGGTCAGTGCACTCGCGTCCAAGCCCGCAACGGTCGAGGAGCAGCTGAAGACCGCCGTGCGGCGCCGCACAGTCGCGACGGCCGCGCCCATGGCTGCTATGGCCGCCGCCAAGCCAAGTCAACTAGCGATGCGTGGAATCGGCGGCGCGATCCCGCTGACGGAGGAGCCGTCTATCAATACGACGTTGACAACGCTGCTGCTCGGGAACACGGGGCTTGCGCACGACGCCGCTCGGTATTTACGCCACGTGCTCGCAGAGAACAGGACGCTGACGTATTTGGATCTTGCGTCCAACTGCCTCAACGATGTCGACCACCAGAACATCGCCGTTGGCCTGCGTGGGAACCGCGCGCTGCGGTTCCTCAACTACAGCGAGAACAAGGTCGAGCACGAGGCGACGGGCGTCGTGTTGCTCAGTGCATTGCGCACGCACGCGACGCTTGAGACGGCGCTCTTCCAGGACTGTTTCCACGGCTCGAACGCGGCGCTGGCGCTCGCCGAGTGGCTGCGCACGACTACGAGCCTCACGACCATTGACATGGTAAGGCTACGAAACAATCGATGCGTTGCTGACTCCACACACTGACGGACACACGCATGTTTTTCCAACAGAGCCACTGTGCATTGGAGCCTCCGGGGGTCGTTGAATTGTATCGAGCGCTGGGGGAGAACCGCTCGCTGCGCAATCTGGAAATGGTGCGTTTTGCTTTGTTCCTGATCGTCAAACGACACGCTCACACACGTCGCATGTATCAGACTTGCATGGGTATCAAGTCGGACCAGGCCGTCGCGATCCTGAGCACCGCCGTGTCGACCCACGCGACGCTGCGGTTCCTCAACGTGTCGTACAACGCGATCACGCTGCGCGGGTGCAAGGCGCTGCGCGAGGCGGCGGCCGCACGGCCCATGCCGCTGCTGCTCTCGCTCGAGGGCAACTCAGGCGAGAAGCAGCACCCGGGTTTGCAAATCATGGGTGGGTCGCGACCCACGCGCCCACCTCTCACAGTGGGTTGACCCGTGTAATGTAACCCCAATGGTTAACTTAAGTGATACAGTACCCCTTTGATCAACGGGCAAAATTTCCCACCCACCTGAGAGAACGGAACGGCAATGGAGCAGTTCTTGCTGCAGCTGCCGAAGCGGCTCGCGGCGGAAGTGCGCACGGCGATCGCGAGCAGCGATGGCAACAAAGTGGAGATGATCTCGGAGGGTACGTCGGGCCCGTCTCAGATAATGGAAAGCGTCGGCTGACCCGTGCAGCATAGCCGACAATAAGCATTTCAAATTCCGCGTGAACGGCAAGGAGTACAATGCCAAAATCGGTACGTATATGTGGAGTGAAAAGAAGAGACGATGCATGTTGCAGAGTGGCTCATGGGATGGCGGTGTGGCTGCAGCGCAACTACCGACGATTCTGGAGACCCACAAGACGTATGACGACAACTTTCTGTACAAGAGCGGCGAGATCGGCCAGGTACGTGGTGTCTCGCCGCCCTTGGCGTCCACATGCGTGGAGGTTCATCATGGATAATATGTCGTGTAGATCTTCGTCGTGACGGAGAAAGAGGAGGAAAGACAGCAGCTCGAGCAGACGGACGAGCTGCCGAATGGTATCACGCCGCCTAACACGAGCGTCGTCAAGCGCAAGTACGCCAAGACGCGGCGATATACTCCTTTCCCTGTGCGTTTGAAGTCACCATCAAGTGTCTGTATCTGGTGTAGTGGCATGCTCACATGTCATCTGTGTTTGATGTGTAGAAACCCGAAGTGGCGCGAGTGGAAGAGGACTTGGTCAAGATGATCCAAGGTGGCCCCTACGAAGAAGTCCGTACGTGATGGTTTGAATGGTTACGCGGCCACTACGGATATGCATGCTGATAACGTTTGGTCTTGTGCAATAGATGAAGAGTTGGTGGATTTCTGCGAGTGGATGGTGGACGAAGACCACCCGAATGGCGTGACATTCACGGACGAGTTGGAACTCGTACGCAATCACCCCGAATATCTTGATCTTTCAGCAGAAGCGTCGTCGAAGGACGGCAAAGCTGCCATATCTCGGACCAGTGGTGGTAACGATGCCTTCTCGGCGATTAACACGCCTATTGCCACGGACATTGGCTCGGAAGGCGAGTCGCAGGGTGGCCTTGAGTCCGCCCAGCGATCGCCCGCCCCGACACCGAGCCCTGGCATGTCCCCAGCAGACCCTGATGATAAAGACGTCGACGACTTTGAGGACGATTTGCTGCGAGACATGGAAGAGAAGGCTTCGGTTCCACCACCTGTAGCCACTCCTGCAAAGAAGTCGTTCCTGGAGGACCCAGTTTATCACCAATTGATTGCGACTCGCGATCGCTTGCAGAAGTCGTTGCGAGACGCGGACCGATCCATCAATGATTATGCTATGAAAGTGGAAGCCAACTCGAACATCGTCATGAAGGTATGGATATTTGTGGCTCGAGGATGGGTAGAGTGCAGTGGATAACGTGTCATTCCATGTGACGTGGCTCTACACAGAACCGAATCAAGCAAATGATGGAGACGGAGCAGAAAAAGCGAGATGGAATTGCTGCCGAATTTGACATGGTGCGTGACGAAATTTCACCTCTATCGGTGGTGATCTCTCTCTCAAGAAACCCCCTCGTCGGTGGCTCTCGTGTTGAACGTTGCAGGTTCAAGCCCAGATCCGAGACATGGAGGGTTAGCCCTTTTGCTTTTGTCGCCTAATAAATTCACAACCAAAATCCTCACACTGTGTCACATTGCAATTTTCGTTTCTGTATATTCCGTTGGTGAGTGATGCACACGCCCGAGCACTGGGAAAAGCAGATAGATTCTTCGCGGATCCTATTGCTGTCTCGTCAATCAACCCTCAAGGCTGATCGCCAGCCAGTACCTTCATGAACACGATCATCGAGAGTGGGGACACATGGAACGGCACAGCACACGCTTAGTGCTCGTGCTTCCACTTGAGGAGCGCCTCCACCTGCTCCTGCGAGAGGTTGAGGCCCGAGATCTTCTCGAGACCCTTGACGTCGTGCTCAACGTGCGACTTGCGGCCCTTGGTGTCGGCCACATCGGCCTGGTCCTTGAGCTTCTTCAGCAGCTTGCGAAGCGCCTTCTCGTCCTCCTTGCTGTTGACCACAACAGCCACACAAGTGAGCTACTCCCTCTCCAAGACGGTATTATCTGGGGATTTTACGTACTTAAAGAAGGCGGCCTCAGCAGCGCGCTCCTTCTCGGAGAAACGGTCGGCGGACATGGACGCCGTCTGGAACGGCGTGGCGATGGCCACACGCTTCTGGGCGGTGGCGGCGGCGCGGCGGAGAGCGAGCATGATGACGACGAGAGGGGGAGAGCACGATTCGATTTTTCGAGCGAGGGAGGAAGTTGATGATCCCGTCACAGTCTGTGGGCCCGGCATTTTGCGATCCACAAAGACACGCGCTCTTTGCTATATTTTACGAAGCTTCAAGACCGTAATTACGTCATATAGTGCCATGCCACACAACTGAAAAGATATTTTTGACACACAACATGGCTACATTTTGGTCTGATACAACTCTGGATGACGGACCTCGGTTTGCGTCGAGGCAGCTGCGCTTCGCCTCGGCCTCTTGGCTCAAGGTCAAGGTGTGCGAGGCTCTACAGGCAGTAGTGGAGGTGATTGTGTTTCAATAGGTGAAGGAAACTGCGACTGACGCGACACATCCCGGCGACTGGTCACGATGACGAGCGAGCGCGACGCGTTCTACGAGGTGTTCTGGGTGCTGCCCAACGCGCCGCTGCCTGTGCCTGGTGAGATCCGCGCCGATGAAGATGAGTCACTTCCGGAGCCTGTGCTGAACAAGCGCACCGAGGTGGGTGCAGCCCGTGGAGGAGGGGCGGACGGGCTAGCTGAGGCTTGTGGTTCATGCGTATCAACTCAGCTACAAGGCTTGCTAGCTTCCCTGGATCTCACCAACACCGAGCAGATCCAAGAGGCCGTCGGATGCTGTGATCTGTATGTTCGATCGCTTCGCGCGGCACGGGTGCGTCTTCATGAGCGTGGCCTCGTTGTGTGCTACAAGGCTAATCTGGCGCCGTGATGTCTAGGCTGTCCACGAACCCAAAGGCCACTCGATGTGGACGAGTGCTATTGCACCCGATACAGGGACAGTGCCATTCGCGTTTGACGAGCCGATGGCACTTGTGTTACAAGCCACACTCCTACTCAATCTCGCCGCGAGCATTGCGGAGAAGCGTACGGTGGAATGCATCACCGAGGCTGCCCACTGCTGTTGCCAGGCCGCAGGTCTGGTCGAGTATGTGATCACGCTCGAAGACGACATTTGCTCGGCTCTGACGACGGATGTGCCTGTCCATCTACCCGAGCTCGTACCGCGGATTCTTCGCGCGTTCGCTGACATGGCCGTCGTGATGGCGCAGCAGCTTGCTATCGTCAAGGCGGCTTTGTTTGAGGTTGAAGGATCGTACAACACGTCCGTACTGCAGAAACTCCACGCGGCGTGCCAGTACGGGTATGAGGCGTTCGAGACGGCCGTCGTTCGGAGTTGCCACAGCTCGCATCCCAGTCGACAAGGCTGTGCAACGCTGTTGGGCTTTGCGTGTATTTTCTCACGTGTTCATCGCATGCAGACGCTATTGCTTGCGGGCCAGGCTGAATATATTGCCTCCGATGTCGGCAAGGCAATCGGTTTTGTTCAAACAGCGAGAAAGCAGTTGCAGGAGCGACAGAGCATGCGGGAGCCTGGGTTACCACCCATGGACGAGGACGGAAGCTTATTTCAACAGCACGATATCCTGAGACAGCGGATAGCAGGGAAGCGGCTAGCTCTTCAGGAGCTGGTTGCCAAGTGGTCCGAGGACAACGATTCTATTTACTTTGAGAGCATTCCCTCGGAGGAGGCTGTGCTCGCCATCGAACACCCACGTGCGCTGATCATGAAGGCGATCTCACACAACGTCACGACTCGTTTAGGAAGTGCAACAATGTTCCGCAAGGCCGTTGATAAAAGCAACGTCGCAGATCTGGTCACGGGAATTGATGGCACAGATACTGATCGCGACGATACTGGCCAGCACGAAGAGGAGAATGATGTGGTCGAGGAGATCAATTGCAGTGGGACCACAAACGATCACGTGATCGAGCTCGCGTTCTCACGTTTTGCGCGAAACAAGGACGAAGTGCACGCCACGCAGACCGCCAGTGACGACCGCGCCAAGCGTGAGACTGTCGAGATCCGAAAACTCGCAGAGCGTGCTTCAGCACCCGACGTGTCCACAACGGCCAAGAGGCATGCCATATCGCTTTCCAACTCAAACCCCGTCGATCTCCCGCCCGATCAGTCGGTGCCGCCCTTTGCGAGCGCTCGGTCAACGCGGCGAATGGCCACCCGTGTGCAGCCCCAGAAGGCCATGACGACGCGCAATCTGTTGGGAATTATCGGCAAGCAGGATTCGCTCGTCACCCTCCAACAGAGCGAGGACGAGATGCGCAAGGCTGTGACGGACGAAGCTCTCTTCCGCATGCGACGAACGATGCTGGGTGGTGTCGAGGTCTATCGGTTCGTAAGGGAGAAGGTGCGTGGTGATTCGAGGCCGATGGGCGGATCTGTCTAACTTACCATTGAAACTTGGACGACATTGGCAGTGGAAGAAGGAAGTGCTCCGTGTGCAAGACGACCAGGTCGTACTTATTCGTCAAAGGCCTATCGCACTTCTCTCAAAGCAACTCAAGTTTCCGTGGACGGCAATCCACGGGTTCCAGCACGAGCTGCAACCGACAAACCACGTTCTCCAGCTGATAGCTCCGCCAGGGAAACGCATGACGTCAATCCTCGTCATCGCCCGCCGCGGTGACATGGTGGAACCGACGGAATTGACTTTCAAGACTCCTGAAGAGAACGCCGTCGCCGTCGTGTGCCTGCAGCGGTTCCTGCACGAGAAGCGAGGAGCAGGCAATGGGCTGTGAGGGAAATGCTGCTGAAATTGAATAGACAACACGCACTCCTTACGGTCACAAACGTATTTTTGGTGGCGAAATCTAAGCCTGTTGCTGGAGCCGTCACACTGAGGCACTAGCTCACACAACCAAAGCCGCACTGTCCATCAGACAACTGAGGCATGAGTCTGGATCTGCGAAGTCTCTATCCTAACTTGTACAAGGAGACAACGCGGCATCCGTCCTCCAGCCCTCGACCAACAAGCAGCAAAGGGACCGGTCGCCGCAAGAAGCAAGAGCTCGATCCGCCGCATTTGCCTGTGAAGTCGCGAACAAACAGCCAACGGCTACCCCGTGCTGCGCAGTCCATCAACATTAGCAAGCATCAACGTCTACCCCCGACAATTACCAGTGACAACCAGCCCGTGCCTCGGAGCGATCCCAGCGAGCCGCGCACAATGCCGCCGTTGTTTGTGAGTTCTTACAGCTCTCGTCTGTCGACACCATCCGTCGTAGCTTCAGCAACTCTATCTCCTCGCACTCGAGAGGCTGCACGAGAGCTGAGCTTTCTTGGCACGCAACCTGTCAATGTCCAACAATCACAAAATCCGGAGGAAGCAATCTCATGCAAAAACGCGCTTGTGCTCGGAAAAGCACGCGCCCACGTACTACGCGGAGAGCTGGCCGTGGAGGCGACCAGCACGAGAGCCAAACGAGTTCCTTCGCAAACAGCCTCTCGCTCTCCAGCACCACTTCTGCACGCTGCATCGGTGGCCTCGTTCCCCATCGCGCAGCCGCTCCAGGATTTGGTTCAGTACGTGCTCATTTCGAGGCTTGTGGATATCCCGGTGTTCAACCTACTTACGTACTTGTTCGGTGTCGTGCAGGTGCAGTGCACGCCCTCGCTCTCGGTATGCGCGACGAGAGATCGCGTCACCCATGCAGCCCTTGCCTCATCGCTTGTCCGTGTCTGCGTCGTCCCCTGCGCTCTCTACCGTGAGTATAAACGACGCCTTGGAATCGCGCCCGTGCTCTTCTTCGTCAATTGTGAGCGAGAGGCATCCTATGCGCGGGTCGGAGCCTACAACTGTCAGTGATGTGGGTTGCTGCGCCCCTCTGGTGAAGCCGCCGATGCTTTCGTGGACGGAGCAAGACGCCTCCAGTTTTTTTCTCACAGAGATCGACGCAAAAGACGTTGCGGACCAGTGGGCAATCGCCAAGGCTCTCGCGCGTGGTGCCCACTTGCTGTATGCTAAGCGAGAATACGAGCGAGCGGTTGCGTGCTTTGCGGATGCACTCAGTCTTCTACAACGGCAGCAGCAACACTTGCCACAACAGGAGGCCCCCGCAACACCACTCATGGCGCTCCTGCACCATCACATGGGTGTGGCATTCACCGAAGATGGCCACTCGAAGTGGGCACTCATGATGCAGAAAAAAGCGCTCGAGATCGCGCAGCAGTGCGGCGATCTCAAGCTTCAGGCGCGAGCGTTGAAAGCTTTGGGAGTTCTCTTTCTCGACCGAAATGAGCCTCAAAAAGCTCTTGACTGCCAGCAGCAGGCAATGAAGATGGCACTTGAGACAGGCGATGCCGAGCTCGAAGCCCGAGTCTACGCGAACCTGGGCAATCTTGCTGCTGCTCAAAGTCAATACCGCCATGCCATTGCGTGCCATGAGCGAGACCTCGTGACCTGCGGCCCGTCTCAGCTCGACTCGGCAGTAGGCCAAGCTCGTGCGTACCGCAATCTCGCACTGGTCCACGCCAAGCTGGATAACAAAAAGGACGTCCAGTTGAACCACGAGCTCGAGGCTGCCCGGCTCGAGGCCGCGAACCCGTTCGAGACGGATATGCGACGCCACGCGAACGATGTGGTAGGCAACATCTACCTACAGCTCTCGAGTCCAGACACAACGCTCGCCGACATGGTCGCCACAAGCGTGAAAGACGTGTTGCGGGCAAGAGAAGACGAAGATGATTGCAACGACCAGAAGCAACTGCGTGGCGAAGAGTCATCTCCAGAGACATGCATAACATAATGACACACCGATTGATGCGCATGACTACTAGTATCGAATAGCGCAAACTGGAGTTCCTCCCTGCTAGGATCAGTCCAACCCACACAGGCTCGTGTCGGTGTTGAGTCCACCGTGGATTTCCTTGTTCTTGAGCTGCGTTCGCCGCTCCATGAAGGCCTCGATCCCCTCCATGGCCTCGAGATCAATCTTCGTCATTGGATTACCTTCTAGGTTCATGATGTTCACGCCAGATGAGGCCAGAATCTGGCTTGCGATACTTTGCGGCTTGGATTCGCCCTTTGTTAACGGGTGCAACTGGTTGTGTCGCGCCGAGAGCACGCGTAGCTTACCACAATCCGCGAGAGCTGCAGGTAGTGCGTGCACACCGTTGCGATCCACGCAGAATTCAACGAGCTCGGAGAGCTGCGACATGTGCTGCGGGATCTCAGAAATGAGGTTGTCCGAGACGTCCAGCTCCTTGAGCTGTGTGAGCGACGTGATCGTCTGCGGAATAATGCGCAGCTGATTGCCCTTGAGCGAGAGCTTCGTGAGATTGGGGGGCAGTGCGTTTGGTAAACTCTGGATCGCATTGCCATCCACGATGAGCTAGTGGTCACGTATGTGCCAAGTCAGATCCATGCACCTCCTCCTCAGCCTAACAAGTTAGTGAACCCACCGTTGTGAGCGCCGCGAGCGCCAAGAGATCGGGCAGGGTCGTGAGCACATTGCTCTGCAGCTTGAGCGTCTTGAGACTCGTGAGGCGGGCCATCTCGACGGGTAGCTCCTCGAGACGGTTCTGCGAGAGATCGAGCGTGCGCAGCGCCGTCAGCTCGAGCACTTCGCTCGGCACGCGCTTGAGTTTGCGCTCCGGCAACGCCAGCACGCCGGTGGCCTTGGCGGTCTGGATCTTCTGCTGCTGCACGCTCTTGTTGTTCTTGGGCTTGCTCTTGTGCTGCGCGTGGGCCTCTTTGGCCTTGTTGGTCGCCTCCTTGGCCTTCGTCGCCGCGTTCCCCATAGCTCTCCTCGTCTCTCGCGTCGAGAACTGGCGGGCTCGACAACTCAGAGGCACTGAACTTTGATGGCCTCAGACGCATCAGATCTGGTCTGATTAATCCAGTATCGTTTTCACAAAACCAGGTCGTGTATCTGTCCCAAAACAAGGTGAGCTCTGCAATGGCGAAACTGACCATCATTCTGAGCACCTCAGTGAGTAACGCCAGGCGTTTGGAGTGTCCGTCGAGAGACTGTCTGTCAGCAGCCTTCGTCTTGATGTGATTGATGGATCGCGTGAAGACGTCGCGTTGCGCGAGACGAAGTGGGCAGCCTTCGCCTCACCGAGTCGGCGCTAGTGGCCAGCGCCGACCAGCTCATGAGTCACTTTTCGGATTCATAAAGTGGCGTGGTCTACACTGGACGGCAAGAGGACCCAAGGCCCGCAGTGCCGTTCTCAGACACCGCCATCGTGGCGGCATGTTTCCCACGCACCTGCACTGTGCACGAGCTGAGTGCTGATGAATCAGTGATGATGAGAGTGGATAGACAGAAAGGCTGGTGTGATGGATCAACCGTGCATATATGCACGGCATATATGCTACACTGTATGAACTCCAATATGTACCGTACTGTTCAGTACTGATGCTAAACTCACACCAGCTCAAGCGACACGAATCGATAGGTGTGCGTCTTGGAGTGTGCACTCTTTCTCCAAATGTGTTGGTACAGTACTAATACATTAACGTACCTACTGTACTGGCCAAACACCAGGTACTGTACTAGTAATCCATGATGCGTGGACCCTCCCCGTTCGCAGAAGACTCGGATATTCTCGCGCCTGTGTCGGTGGCTCCAGCGTGTCGCGCTTGGTGGGCGAAAACACTCCAGGCGCATTGAGAAAGAAAGAAACACAGCGGCCGTGAACGTCTGCGCAACAGCAGCGCACGCCACCAAAGCGTTGTGGCTTAAACCTCTCTTTGGGAGTTTACAGAGTTGCCGAGCCGCACCGGGACTCCTGGTCCTGGAGACCTGTCGGCTAGGTTCACTTTCCTCCAAAATCCCCTCGACGTTGGACCGTGGCTGGCCCTCACGGAGCGTAATCGCCATGGTGGAGGCGAGTGGGCTGATGCCTCGCATCACGACATGCATTCCGTGCTTGCTGGGAGCCTCGTCATGAATCCTGATGCGGTGGGATGCTAACGGGGCCTGGGCCTCCGTGGTCGGTTTGCTTTGGTCGGTTCTTGAAGTCGACTTGCTGCCACCGAACGCCACCGCCCGGCGGCGCCCGCCACCCGCCGCAGCTGCAACTGCGCACCCATTTTTCCCTGAGATTTTTTCAGTTGATCCACGCCGCCAATGGGAGCGTCACTTGCTACCCTACCCCGCACTTCGTGCTCGCTGGTCGCCGCCAGTCATCCAGAATCTCGAGGAACTGCAAGCGGCCACCAGCGACATGAATGCCGCTGGCGCACGTGGGCGGACTCAACGGTCTGCCGGCTGCAGAGCCAGAGAGGGCTGGCAGGAGACAGGCACCACAAGGACCACCCTGTCTCCTGCTGGAGGAGCCGCTATGGTAATCTGCCGGGATTTTGGCGGATTGCGGCATGCACCCACCGTGCACTGTTTTGCTCTCCCGCGGCGGCGTCGTCCCCGAAGATCGATCTCAATGCGTTTGGTTGCCGCTTTTTGTCGTATGTCTGGCTCTTGACGCCTGATACGATTGGTGCTTCGATCCGCTTTGTTCTTCTTCTGCGACTCCATCCCCTCGAAGAGACGTCCTTCGTTTCGCTGGTTATCCGAAAGAACAACCAGACTCCGATCTCTCGCTCTCTCTCTCTCTCGCCGAGCCTGACACGATTGAAGTGGCGGTGTCACAACGTGTGTGACGTGGCGAGCGGCACACTTCTTCCCACGCTTTTTCTTTCAGTTCGCAGTGTTCTCCAGCGGACTGCTTCGTGATGTGGAGCTCTTGGACCAGGCCTGGCTCTTGCGCGCGACGAGCCATGGCGACCATCACTCCTGCAACTTGCAGTCAGTTTGGTTGTGGTTTTGTTCGCTTGCGGGTGGCCTGCTCAATGTTTGGCCCAGCGGCGTGAGCCCTGGATGAGTGAGTGAGCCTGGCAGGCTGGGTCCACTGCTCTCCTCCGCTCTGCTCGGCACTTGAAGAAGAGGCGTCGTCCAGCGAGACCTCGCTCGATTACACGGCTGAATTTCGAAACAACTGTGCCATCCGCCCTGGCGATTTGATTCGCGGCCCGCGTCGCGTTCCCTCGTCGTTCTCCAGCTTCTCGTCCCCTCCCACCTCGCGGGCGCGCGCTCTTCTCTCCCCCTCCCCTCCCAGTTCTCAGTCGTCCACCTTCTCGGCGCGACTGTCTCCGCGCCAGTCTCCACGATTCCGTTGTTCGGTTCGCTCCCTTCGTCGCGCGCAATGTGCGTCTGCGGTCAGCCTGCGACCCACGACCCGCGCGTGAACGAGTTCCTCGTTGAATGCCACTACTGCACAACGTGGTATCACGGCCGATGCATCCACGTGAACGAGGTGGATGCGATGGAGATCGTCAAGTTCGCATGTCCGCCGTGCACCAAGCAGGGCCACACCACGGTCAAGTACCAAGGTACGGTATTATTGCACTCCTCTCATGAACGCGTTCTCCACTCACGAATTCTGATGATGCTAGACACAGCCCCGATGGTCGATATGGATGACATTAGCTACGCGCCATTGCCCATGCAGCGCCACCGCTTCGATCCGTCCGCCTCGCCCTACAGCCACTCGCACTCGTCCTCTTCCTATGCATTCGGCTCGCACTACAAAAAGAACACGGATCATTTCCGTCGCACGCTCCGCGCTGCGGTCTTCGCACGCTCGGGAGTCCGTGCGATTGCGCCCCATGATCTCACTTCGACATATTTCAAGTTCCACTCGCTCGATGAGCCGCTGCTGGTGGTCGACGGCAACTGGAGCGTTGCCGGTCTGTCGCGTGCATTGCCCGTGATTGGTCTTCAGGACGTCAGCGGACTGCTCACCAACACGGCCTCCACTGTGCGCGGTCTCGACGTCGGCTCGCAGGAGAGCTTCAAGCTCTCAGCGACTGGCTGGCAAGCGCGCCTCTCCCACCCGGCGGCTGACGCGCCGCTGACCGCCCAATTCCGCGTGCTGGAGACCGCGTTCCGCCACGAAGTATCCCCGCCACTAGCGGTGAACGAGATCGACTGGAACTTTCTGTTGCCCAACGCCAGTGGAGCGACCAACCGCGAGCCCAACCCGGAGTGCTACGGAACTCTGTGTGGTCCGGGTGCGTACTTTGACTTCACGGTCGCGCCCGACTGCAAAGCCACGTGGCTCTCAGTCTCGAATGGCGATGTGGACGTGCTGCTCATCGAGCCGACGATGGCCCACGTCGAGGCTTTTCGAGAGTGGAAAACGGACGCCAAGACGCCGTTTTCGTCCGTGTTCCTCGCCGACCGCGTCGACCGTTGCATCAAGTGCACCGTCAAGAGTGGTGGGACGCTGGTTGTGCCCAGTGGCTGGATCTATGCTCTCTACACGGACCACGGCGGGTCGTTCTTCACGGGTTACTTTGCGCACACGATCAATTTGCCGACCCACCTGGACGTCTGGCAGCGCCTCGAAGGCGGCGACGCGCGGTTTGCGCGCCAGTGGCAGGAGTCGTCATTCGCACACGGCTGGGCACTGCAGCACCCGTCGCCAGCCGTCGCGCCGGCGCCGCCATTCAATGCACAGGTCTGGTCGCTCGTGTGCCACTATATCCACGAGTTCTCCCACATCGATGTGCTTCTTCGCGTGTCGAGTCTCGAGCGTGACGCGATGCGACGGGCACTGCCGCTGCTTCGCCAATGGAGCAGTAGTTCGCGCGCCATCGAACGCGTCGATAACGTGTCGTGGCTGCCGTCCTCACTTCAAGACGGCGCGAGCCTCGTGGACCAGCTCGAACAGGCTTTGATGGCCCACGCGAGCGAGGCGGCCACGTCGTCGAAGCTTGGCGGTGTGCCGTCGATGAGCCCCAACGAAGCCAGCTACTTGTACTCCAGCCAGGGCGAGGACGATATGTGGAGCGGCGCGAGTGGCGGCGTCTCGAGCGCATTCTCGTCGGGCAGCTCGACGTCGTACCACCAAGAATCGGTCTCCACGGGTGCGAGCAATGGTCTTTGGGATTACCCACAGTACAATGCCCAAGGTCAGCACAGTGCGACGGCAGCCCATGGTCTGGATCCTTTGGCCGGGGTTCCAGGCGGCAACACGTCGCCGTACTACCACCACGGTCACCTCGCTGATGGTCAGTTCTCAAGCGCACTCCATTACGGTGCCGCCGGCGGAAGCCAAGCGTTCGCAGGCTACATGGACCCGAGTGCATCACCGGACGGTTCGTCGCATCTCGGCCTCGGGGGCCACGCGCTGATGGACATTGGCGGAGGCCTCGGTAGTGCTCTCCACGATGTGCACATGCGTCACCGCGCGTCGTGTCACCGCTGTGGGAACCTGCGCAAGAAGAATGTGCGATGCAGCAAGTGCCCGCACATATTCTGCCAAAAGTGTGCCGAGAAGATGGTCGAAGAACACAGCGATGGCGTGTTTGCCGACGGCTGTCCAGTGTGCAAGGAGCTCTGCTGCTGTGGCAAGAATCGCACGCTCATGTGCACGCGCAAGGTGAGTGTCATTTGTTCTGTATATGCGTGTGAGGTAGCAGGTGGAGAGTGTGCTAAACGTTGTGGGTTTCCTCGATCCAGTTCCACTGCTATAAGAAATGCCCGTCAACCAAGCGCCAGACGAATTGATTCGTTTGTCAGCGTATCCGAGTTCGAAGGTCTCCTCCAGTCGCAATCTACCGTAGCCTTCGAGATTGCCAAATTCGCTCCAAGTTTCGTAGTATCTATAAGCACGAGACCCCTGCGCGTCGTAGCGGCGGGCTCCTCGCACCAAGTAAATCTCAAACCTCACAGTGTCCATTCAAGACAAATCGCTCGATTATTCGTGTGTACCACTCGCCTTACGCTGTTTTCCGATTGCTGTCCGTGAGCGGCTTGCGTAGCGTCGCGAGCGACATGAGAACGGCCTCTTCCGAGCGGATCGAACGACTTCCATCCGTCGGACAAGTTCGCACCCACACGTCAAACAGCGAAGACGCGTCTTCGCTGCTCACGGGAACGGTCTCATCCGCATTCACGCACTCTTCGATGCCAGCGAGGCCGCCAAAGACGATCAGTGCGTGGCGATGGCGCGACAAGCGGAAGCCGTCGTCGTTCACCGAGATCGGCGCCTGGTTCGACGTGCCGATCTTGAGATCGTAGCCTCCCTTGAACGGACACTCCTTGAAGACGTTGTTGAAGCTGGACGCGTACCGGGCCGTGTACCCCCAGTACACACCGATCTGTTCACGAGGCTCCGCCGATGAGACAAGCGTACCCATCACTATCCCATCCACACATTTGATCAGGTCAGTCTCTGTCACTCGTGTTCGGTGTCCCGATGGTGAGATACGTACTCTTCTTCTTGTGATCCTTGGTGGTCTCATCAATCTTGACCGTCACACGGATGCCCGGCTGGATGCGCTTGTCCACGACCACCTCTTTCTGGAGACCGACGTTGACATGGGATCCTTCCTTCTCTTTAAGCGGACGATCGACCACGACGCCTTCGCGGTATACGCTCCACTCGTCGCTGCGCAAGTGGTGCGGACAGTCGAGTGGGTTGAGCAACCCAGCGCAGCTCAGATCACTGTGCATCGGGAAGAGCGCGCGTCGCAGATACTGCGGCGTCTCGAGGTATTGGAGAATGCGCATCATAAACACGTGTGGGTCGTTCGCACGCTTCTTCTGGCCGTCGGCCTTGGCGGAGCCGAGCTGGTCATCAAAGATCACGATCTCGTCAACCTGGTAGATCGCCGCCGCGCGCGCGATCTGGCCCGCGAGGTACGACTTGAGCTCTTTGGTCTGCGCGTTCTCGACGATCGAGCCGGGCACCGCGATTGTCAGTGTGGACGCACGGCCCTTGAGCTGACGCTCGCGCTCGGTCTCGCGCCGCATCTTCTCGTCCAGATGCTTTGCGATCTCCTCGCGTTTCTCGAGACGACGCTTCTTGCGGATCGCCTTCTTCTCCTCACGCGTCATGTCGGGCCGCACGACGTTGGCGTCGTCCGCCGGCGCGGTGGTCGCCGCAGATGCACCATCGCCGTCCTCGCGCTCCTCGTCCACCGCTGGTTCCGCCGCGGGGGCTGCGACTACTGGCTTACTGGCGACCACCTCCGCGCGGCGCTTCTTGCGCGGCACGACCGGCGGCTTGTGCAGCGTCTCGAACTCCTCGTCGCTCGACTCGCTGCTGATCATCGCTTCTGGCCGTCGGCATCCGCTGGTGATGCCTGGATGGCCGAATATCAGCCAATGAATTGACATGATGGATACAGTAATACCTGTGCTATTCAATGCCTTTGATGTATGATATTAGGTGGCGATGTGGACGCAAGGAGGGGCTGATGGCTTCAACCAGTGGTGTGGTGTTCCAATCATCAACGCTGAAAATTGCACGGTGGTAAGTTATTATTTTGCGGACCAGTGTGGGAACTGCAGACCACGGGATCTTTGTCTTTTCCTTGGAGAGCAGGGCGCCGGTTCAATTGTCTGTGTTTTCCGTAACTGCTCGTCGGTCCGTCCCCTCGTGGAATTTTTAGCAGGCAGTTTCTTTTCTTTCCGTTGAAAAGAAAGAACAAAACCCAAGGTTCGATATTTTTTATGACCGCTACCGTGCAACTTTCCCCAACAAAACTATGGTAAGATAACGGGATCTCGAGGTTCGAGATCGAGGGGCTATCCAGCGAAAACTACAATACCGATCACGAAAAAAAACGCAGGGGGTGTGCCTCCTGGCCGGCAGCTCCCACGTATCAACGGCGTCGGCGGAGGAACGGTGAACAAACTGACCCGGCAACGGAGCGGAGGGGAGCGGAGCGTCAGCAAAGAGATCGCGAAACAGAGGTGCACGAGGTGACCGGCCCGACCGTCGGCAGAACAGAGAATAGAGCAGCGGAGAGGAGCACGGCTTCCCATACTGAAACAGCGGAGCCCCATGGAGGAGCAGCGCGCACGGTTCGTCTCCCGCTCGGCGAGCGGCGGCACGGCCAGTGGCAGTAGCAGCAACAGCTGTGGGAGCGGCAGCGGCATGCAATCCGCGCGCTCACAGTGGCACGGGATGGACCTGCACACGACCACGCCGTCGTCGCACCGTCGCGCCATGTACATCTCGCCCGTGCCGGCACCGGCCGTCGCGAGTCCATGCGCCACGAACGCTCCGGGGACAAGTGGCGACGCGAGTCGTCAGCGCGCCGAGGCCGCGGCGCTGTCGGCACGGAACCAGGTGCTGCATCGTCGGCTCTCGGAACGCAAGCGCTTTGACTCGGCCGACTATGCGATGAAAATGGTACGGCGCGCGATGCAGAGCGACTCGTCGGATACGTCGCCGCCGTCGGAAGGAGGAGCACCGTCGCCCATGGTGGCCTCGCCTCCGTCATCGGGTAGCACAGGCAGTGGCCCAGCGGTGCTGCAGTCACCGCGGCTCTCGCCGAGCCACGGCCGCTTGGTGTTTGCGCACGCACTGAAGAATGTCCGGGACGGGGACATGGATGTCGAGATGCAGGACGTCAGCAACAACCAAGAGATGGGCTCGCCATCGCCACAGCCGGCCGCACGGATTGCGCCGAACGGACCGTTGCAAACCGCGGCCAAGTCGGTCAGTGCGGCCATGTCGGCGCGCAACATTTTGATCCAGAAGAAGCTGCAGGAGAAGCGTCACTTTGATTCGGCCGACTACCAGCTCGCACGCCTCGGCGTCGCGACAGACGTCGTGATGGAAGACGTTGGGTGTGAGCCTGCGCTCGATCGCAGTGCGTTGCCGTTCGCGCGAACCCCGGCCCCGATGACACTGCATGTGGCCGCTGTCGCGTCCAGCCCAGTGAACTCGCCGTCGGCGGCGCGAGCGGCTGTCCTTCGCAGTAACCAAATGAGCCCTTCGGTGCGAGCGAGCAGTGGCCCCACGGGCTTTGGCGGTCGTGGTGGTCCAGGCAAGTACGGAAACCTCGGCGCCATGGGCTCTAGTGGCCAAATGGCCAACGGGAAGTACGGAAACATGGGCGGGCGCGCTGCCTCTGGGAACCCTCAGCAAGATCTTCGTCGGAACACGTTGCTTCGACAGCAAGAAAACTTTATTGCGGCGCAGAATCCGGCCACGCCCTCAGTGCCTGGACCCCAGCAACAGAAGCAACCGACCCCAGCATCAACTTCGGGACCTCCTCAAAAGTACGGCAAGTTGGTCGCCGCGAACATTTTGTTTCGCAAGAATCTCAAAGATCGCCAACGCTTTGACTCTGCTGACTACCAAATGGAGGCTGCGAAGCAACAAGCCCAACGGTCAGGAGAGACCAGCCCAGGCCGCACCGACAACAACGCCCCGCAGTCCAGTGATGCCAAATCCAGTGCTTCTAACCAGGACGATGAACCGAGTAGTCCAGTGTTGAAACCGCAAGCAAAACACATCAAACTTTCCGATGAGAAAGCAGCGGGTGGCTGGGCGACGCACGTGAAGGCTGCGACTACCCAGCAGAACCAACAAGAAAGTTCAGGGCGTGGTGGCTGGGCTATGCATCCAGCAGTTGCTGCAGCTCAACAGACGCGCCGTGATGATGGAGCTCGCCTGGCCGCAAGAAGTGTCCTTCTTAATAGGAAGCTGTCTGAAGGCAAGAAGCGATTCGATTCGGGGGAGTACTTTGCGGCAAAGGATAAAGCAGCACGGGCGGCGTCTAATCGTGCAGAGGTATAGCACTGGCTACTCTAGCGACCTCTATGTGTGCTATCCCAACGAAGGGATATTGTGGTGAAACGAACAAAAACTGCTTGTAGCGTCAAGGAAGATCCAAACACGCGGAAGATACCGCCGGCTGTTGAGCACTCAAGACGAAGCAGATCAACGGCGTCGGCGCTTCTCACAAAAAACCGTGTATGATAGGTGAAAAAACGAGTGACTTCGGCTCGAAACCTCTGTGCAGGTGGAGTCACTACGATCCGATATTTGGAATAATTCGAGTTGTTGGGAAAGAAAGGAAAATGATTGTTGTGCGAAGACGAAACCTGCAAGAGGATAGGACACCGAGTCAAACAGGATGGAGATAAAAGAAAATATGCGGAAACATAATGCGGGAACACTACCTACTGATGCTAGTAGCCAGCAACATAGCGATATCCTTTCCAGTCTGCAGGAGCTTCGAAGTTGGACTCCTTCAGCACGGCCATGAGGTACTTGCACGGCCCGTCGTTTGGACGAATCTGTTGAGCGTGCGACAAATAATGTCGTGCTTTGGGCCAGTCGCCTGCGATGTAGGCTTCCACGGCACTCGCCGCCGACTCAAGAAATGCAGGCTCAAGACCCTCGCGAATCTCCATGTACTCTGGATCGTTCTCGAAGTCCACTGGCTGCTGCATACCTGTAACTGGATCGATCTTCGGAGTCCCGAACCCGTTCTTGAAGACAGTCACATCGAATGTGTACACTGTGACAGGTGTGTCCACACCTCGTACACTGATTCTGTCCATCTTGCGTAAGAATTTTCGCGCCGCAGGCGAAAGCAGCGATGCAAACCAATGGGACACATTGACTGGAGTGCCGAACATCTTCGAGCCAGCCTCAAGGCGATCAGCCATCTCCACGTGCGGTGAGATGTATGTCGCATCAATTTTGAAGCGAGATCCAATCGCTCCTTCCACAGCCCAGCCCACATGCATGCCAAAGCCCATCTTGATACGGAAGCCCGGCCCAAAGCGCCGAATCACATTATCTCGTGTGATGTACTCTGTGAGGCATCCATCCGTATTAGCGTTGTCGAGATCGATCATGCACTTCAGGAAGGCTGTCAGAGCACTCTCAGCCATTTCTGTGGGGGTAATCCGACGTATTTTCCGGCCAGCACCTTGGTTTGGAGGGCATCGAACAGCTTGCTCCACCTGCAGACGATCTTCCTCGGTCGGACAGTCAGTAAATCGAGCAAAGCAGGGCAGTTCTCCATCACATATTTTCCACGAGAGCAAGAAAGCATCTCCAACATTCTTGTTGGCCATGCCGTAGTAGTGATGCGTCCCCGAGTGCATAATGTTGCCGAGTTTGTTGACATACACCATAACCTCTTCTTGAAGGCACTCTGTCGTATCAGTGAACTGACGGATGTCACAGAAACCATAGATCGCCGTGATCTTCTTGCCTGGCAACATCGGATCGAGATCTCCTGTTCCCATGTTCTTGCCAATGATATCCGCGCCAGCAGCTCCGAACCCAACCTGCATCAATGTGCCGACCTTGGACAATGTGAGCTCCAACAGCGCTGTTTCAAATCCTTGCTCTTTGGCATTCTTGCGAATCTCAGCGTCGTTGGCGGAACTCTGAACACTTGCGAGAGGGTTCTCAGCCAAGCGCTGCACGATGAACATCATACGCTCAATTGGCTCCAGTACGAGATGGCGCGACGTGCGAATGAAGACGGTGGATGCGCTCACGAGTACGACGATGATGAAGCATGTCTTGAGAATGTTGTACGCCGCACTGGACTTTGTCGTGTCTGACAAATCGAAGATTGCTAGAGAAATGCAGGGACTAGTAGCATCGGCAATGTCGGTCACAATGAACGAAGAGTTGAAGCACCCATAAGTCTTGACAATGTTGATTTCCGAGTCCCGGAATTTGTTAGTGACCATTGCGTAGTCATAGAAATAGTCATCGGCACTCCAGCTGTTGTCTGGGTTAACAGTGAGGTTGTAATCGGCACCCGGCGAGTTCGCTGGCTGAAAGCGGATACTTTTGATTCTCGCGTATAGATCGTCATTGCTCATGGACGTAAGCTGCATGTACACGAGCTTCCCGGCATCCCGGATATATCCGTAAAACAAACGTTGGAACTCAATAGAACTCGTGTTGGTCATGCCGGCAGTAAGTAGGATATGGATCGCACGGAGGCCGACATCCTGGTAGCGATAGTCTTGTTGTGTATAGCCACCGTCGAACACAGGCAGCAACATCACGAGAAACAGTACGAGAATCACGACACGTTGGACTGTGACTTCGCCCATTTTGCTGCCGACTTTGCTTTCTTGCACCACGGCCTGCACGCCATCATCATCTTTGTGCTTCCACTTGAGAATCTTGACGACCCGAAAGAGTCGCACGGCACGAACAACCCGAACAATTCGACCGGCTTTGCTCCCCGCCTTGGTGGCGCGGCTGGCTTTGACGGCCGACGCACTCTGGGTCCCGCCCGACCCCGTAATCTGCGACCAGACCCAGCCAATGTCGGGCAGAACCGAGAATGTGGCGATCAAGTCGAGCACAAAGTAGAAGCTGAAGATGTAACCGGGCTTGCAGTAGCACGAAATGAGAAACTCGACCGAGAACAGCACCAAGCAGATCGTGGCCATCGAGAAGAAGCCATTGTCGGCCGATTTGTTCGCGACGCTCACGCGGATGTCGTCGCCAAACAGCGCGTAGACCGTGATGAGCAGCATGAGCACCGTGTACCAGCGCGAGTCGAGTACGGCCGCACAGCGTCTACGGAACGGACTGTACTTCTCCATCGGATCCGGGGGTCTCTCGGGCGTGCCGCTGCCCTTTTTGGTGGCGAGGTTGCGCGTCGACTTGGCCTGCCGCGGCGACTTGGGCGTGAGCGCCGGCAGCTTCGGTTGGCTCTCATTCTTGATCGACACCTCAGGCGACACGCGGTGTGAGTTGCTCATCGCGAAGCTCCGTCTTCCCGCCTGGTGTTGCTCCGTCGGGTCGGCAAACGGCGAGTGCCCCCAACACTCGAAAAAAGCCGGCAGCAGCGTCCGTTACCGACTTCAACATCCGTCAGAAAAGTTCGTCTTAGGTTCGCGACGGTTCAAGCCGAGTGATGGTCAATCTTTCCCAAGACGAAGGGAACCATGGCGGCAGCTCGCGGTACGAGCGGGTCGTACTATGAGGACTACATGCGCAGTAACGCGATGCTCAAGCACGGCGGCGAGCGCAACGCGAAGCAGCTACTCACGGACCGCAATGCCTACATCTCGTTTCTCGAAGTGCAGCTCGAGCGCGTGTCGGCGGCGTGTCTGACCGTGCAGACGTTCGAGAAGCGGCTCGCCGAGGTCGAGACCACGCAGCTCGCCAACGACCAGAAGATCGGCTCGCTCTCCAAGGTGCTGCGTCTGAACCAAGAGTACGTGGAGCAGACTGCCGAGCAGTCGCGCACTGAGCTCGAAGCGTTTGCGAACAAAATGGATTCGTGGATGGAAAAGTACTCGACGCAATTGCAGACCCACGAGTCACGGATCACAGAGATCGAGGAACACATGCGCCACTCGGACAAGTTTGTCGAGACGATGAGTTGTGACGTACGCCACGAGCTGGAGACGCTCAAACTGACGTTGGATAGCGAGACGCAGGACGTCAAGACGCTTGTCTTTGCGGCGGAGACTCGGCTGGACACGATGCAAAACGCGCAGGGAGACACTGATCAGCACATGGATCTGCTTCAGCAACTCGTATCAAATCGTTTTGAAGAGGTACGAACCGATTGTGATGTTCTAGGAATACTAGTATATCGTGCCACGTTGACGGGTTCGTTTTGTTTGGACAACACAGGATCTGGAGAGGATGAGAACGTCGCTCTCGGAAAAATACGTCGCGATCGAAGAGAAGCATGAAGAACTGGTACGCAATTTTTGTGTTGACGTATTTTGGAGTGTGCACTCAACCAGCAGATCCCCTTGTCAGCGAAGCAGCATCAAGTTATTCGCGAGTGAAATGGAAGTGGGGTGGAAAACCGACCTTGCTCGCCTTTCCCGTTCGGATGACGAAAAATGGAAACGCGTGCACGAGCAAGTCCACAAGATTGATCAGAGTATGGTGACAGAGATCCACGAGATGAAGGAGTTTCTTCGTAAATGTCTGGATGCTCAGCATCTCTTGAGCACAACGGTTGTTGGCTTACAAGCCGAGGTAGATGAGAACAAGTTCATTGACGCGTCCAATCCGCCGTCGAAGTTCGTGCACGATGCGGATATGGCGATGGAGGAGATCGAAGAACTTCGTAAGAATCAACTGCGACTAAAGGAGGCACTAAGAGTTATACAGGCTTGCTCAAGCGAAGCGCAACAAACAAATGAAGCTCAATACGATCGTCTGGTGGAACGCCTCGAATCAGCCGAACAGCAATTTGCGGCATTGGCTCACGACTCAATAACCAAAGCCGATGACATGGTGAGACTACCGAACGAATCGTGGCGCCGTATTATTATTCACATTTGCCCCCTCGATTCTTGTAGAGAACAAAAGTCTTGGTTGCGCTGGGTGAGGTTGAGCAAAAGCTACGACATGATGCCGATGCTGTGGTGGAGACTGCTGTACGACGTTCTTTGGAAAGCTAGCAGTTTGAAGACACTGATTTCAAAAATCGTTTGCTCTTAAGGTCCAATCCGTCCGGTCAGAGTCGAAGATGTACATGAACCAGTTTTTGGACGTTGTCTCAAGGTGCGATTACGTTTATGGCATACTGGATCGATTGACACCTAAATGAAACTTGGTTCTAGACTTGAGCAACGCGTTGATGATCTTGAGCATTCTGTGAGGTGGTTTTATCGCCCATATCACAGCTGCCATCTAACGACTCTCTCGTCAACGCTTCATTTGTAGACCGAAAGAATACACATCAACGTTCCAACGGTCCCACGGCCAATAACACCACGGGAAGAAACGAGAGGACGTGACGGTAAAAGTGATGATTGCCCAACGAATGACATTGAACGAATCACTCAAGCTGTGGCCAGAACATTGGAGAAGGTAAAACTCGAACAGAGTCAAACACATTCCTCGGTGTTGTCTAACTGCTTGTGGACGTACAAGCAAATGTCCCTGGTATTGTCGTCAGTGAGAACCGAAGCTGCAGAACAGTCAGCAATGGAGACGAAATTGAGGGATTATGTGAGCTTCTTAGAAGATCGACTGAGAGCAGAACAAAGAGATGCAGATTTTACAGCGGACGATTTGAAGCCACTGAGACGTACAACCAACCTACGTTCTAGCCCAAACGCATCGACAACTTCGCTGCAAGAGAGATCCGTTAAAAAAGTAGCAAAACCTGTGAAAAGGGGGACGACACTAAGCCAAGAGGTAGGCGAACTCAACTTCACCAATCGTTCAGGACTGAGCGCTAACATGTTCTTATAACCCAGAGCACCGGACGAAAGAAAATTTCAGACTCCTCGTCGAGCAAGGCAAAATCAAACCGCATGAAGGAGGTGCATATATGACCCTCAATGTAAGCTCTTGGACTCCATGCAACCCACTGACGAACATTCTGTGCAGCTATGCCTCGACCTCGTTGCAATGGAAAGATCTTTGAAAAACCGTCGAAGACCAGATAAAGCGATCGTCTAGTATCAAGCTCAGTGGCTCGTGGTGCATCCCCGTGCAACTGTCTCTTCCAGATACCTCGCGGCATCAACGCCGATCACGATGTGGTAATCCTGAGCGATCAAGCAAATTTCTGTAATCTACGAAAGTACATGTAGGGGAAGAATCCATTTCCATACCTCAAGTATTCTCATTATTCGATCTGCAGCTTCATAGCGCTCTTTAATGATGTCGGCGATTTGGCGTTTGCCTTGTCGTGATAGCGGTTTGTGTGGACTCCAGTTATTCAACGCTCCTAAATGCAGACTCACTTGATGTCAGCAGAAGTCGACGATAATCATGCCAGGTTTCACTGCCCAGCGCTGAAGCTTACGGATCTCTCGTTGGGTTTCACGAGCCATTTCGGTCTGCAGTACATGAAGAAGATGTTGGATTTTGTGGTCGTGCCGATCAATCAGTCGATTCTCGACAAAATCGTTCTCGACTTGTTTTGTGAATCGACAGGGAGTCGACGAAGATCGTCGTTTGCGGCGGTCAAATATGTACCGTTGTTGATCATCTGTTGCGCATTGAAGCTGGCGATATGCCTGGACCTGAATCGTGACGCTGCTTTTATCGCGTGCTCCCAACAAGCACTGGTCTGGGTTGGACGCATATACCTACTTACCTGTTTTTGTGTGCTCTCTCGTTGGAATTCGGCTTGCTTTTCGCGCAGGAAGTATGGTTTATCTTCATGGTACACTCGTCCAGTGTAGTATGGTCTACACAGGTGCCTGGGGTTCGCAACTCGCAGCTCCGTACCGTCATTTATCTGCGTCACGAACTCACGTGTGTCTTTTGCGATGCTTCTCCACAGCGTTTGAAGTACGTTTAACAATGACAATGTCGAGTCATGTGCGGAAGCTGACTCTGCTGCATGATCAAGTACTAGTTGAGTGCTGGCTGCTGACTGCAAGTCGGGTAGCGAGATGGAGTTTTTCATAATTGGCGGCTTTCTTAGCCTCGTCGTGATGGGCGAAGCCTGCACAGGTGGACGCACAAGTAACGGGAGGCGTGCACTGCTCTCTTGCTCATGGGCTGCACCATCATCTCCCCAAAACACACCGATCCCCCGGTCGTCCGTCGGTGTACTCATGTGGCCGCCCGAGGGGATCAGGATCAGGCACGGAAGATCAAAGGAACGTCGGTGATGAGATGGGCCTTCCTTACGGAGTGGCGGATTGTCGTCTAATTTTAAATAGGTTCAGACGTTGCTCGGGTCGATGTGCGATACATTCGACGACCAGGAACGGTGCACTAAATGACTTGAAATCCTCCATCGCTTCGTCGTCGCCACGGGCTTCATGAGCTAAGTACGTGGTCGTCGTGTCGTCACTGAGCATGTGGATACTCCGCGCCAAGTTGCGCCACGACTCGACGCCGTAGATCGGGTTGATACCTGCACGCAAAACACACCGTTTAAAGTCATTTACGAGCCACAATGACGCTCCGATAGACGTCACGTACAGTCCGATACGAGAATGTAGTCGTACGTGAGCCGCGGCAGACGCGCTGCATTGGGCTGCGTGCCCCACTGATACTCGGCCACGTGCACGCGACGCTGCTCGTCCGGTCCGCGCATGTTTTGCATCGCGTTACGTTCCAACAGCTCCACTGCCTCGCGCTGGTCGGTCAGCAACACATCACCGCCGAGCGCAGCCGCGACGAGACCCACGAGCCCACATCCGCTGCCGAGTTCGATCACCGAGCCACCGTTCGCCACGTCGAATGCGTGCAGGTCGTGGGACGCGTCGCTTGCTCGGGCAGCAAACGCCACGAGCTGCTCGGACAAAAACCGGCTCGCATACCACACACGAGACGCCGTCCACGCGTCCGCGAAGATCGGCGCGAGCTCGTCGCTGTGGAGCGTCTCCGAGAGCGCGTACTCGCGACCGCCAATCGTCACTTCCATCTTGATGGGTCGTTGGTCAGCTGGAACGGTTACGGTTACCCCCAAGTGCGAGAGGACTCAGAATCGAAATGGCAACATTGAATTGTAGCCTCGTCAGAGTGACATCGAGGCCAAATTAGCCTCACGTTAGGCTAGTTTATATTGTTGAAGACCATGCGTCAAGACGCAGTCAAAATCGATTTGACCAGCCAACGCCATGTACGTAGACGGCCTGTTTAGCTGGGTCGCGCAGTCCTTGCTTCATGCGTGCTCTGTGGCTTCGTGGGCGGAGACTGCCCACTTCGCACTGTCGGGATTCCTCCACCACCCGATTGGGTGTGCATCTAAACGCAGTCCGTTACTGTACGCAAATACTACAGTAGTAGCCACATTCTCGTTCTTGACGATCCACGCTGCGGATTCCTCGGCGGGAGAGACAGCGCATAGCTCAGTCTCAGCTTGGTGGATGATCTGATGATGTGTTGCTCGCCAGGTGGCCCAGGCACAGTGTGCCGCACACATAGCGGCGCTTTCACGGAACGTTGCATCGCTGGCAACTGTACTACGGCAGCGAGCTGTAATGCTCCAAGTTACGACACACGGATGTGCCCCCCCCACACACACAATCATACTCTCTCCACTATGTAAGATCGACGACGCGCATAAAGTTTGACACAATCAAAGACATATCCAGTGAGGGGGTTCGGCGTTCTTGAAGTGGGGTTTCGACCATTTGATCTGACTCTTTGTTGCTGGCCGTTCGAACTGGCAGTGTGGAAGTTCGCAGTACAGTACAGGACCACGCACCAGCAACTTGCTGGCAGCAAGTCAGAACCTCGCCGTCAGGCAGTGACGCCAGCGATCTGTCCGTGAGCTCATCCCTGTGGGACGATCGTGCTGATCGCCCGGCAGTTTACAGTATTTAGACTCGGAAAGAAATATGTACAGAGTGCACTTACGCCGATTTCAACACAGCAACCGGACGGACCGGCCATGGGATCCAGTTGCCTTCTTTGCTGCTGTCGCATCCATCATCGCCATGCGCACCATCCCACCGACATGATTCAGCACAGCAGACTGCGCTGCGTTTACGTTTGATCAACACCTTGGCGAAAGACCGACAAGAGCAACCTGAGTGCAACCCGCCAAGTGGCCAGGCGGGTGCAATCCGAATCGAACGGCATCACGTCCCGCGAATCTCAGCGCGCGCCTGTCATGTCAGTTGATAGAGAGAGCAACCAACAAGCATCGCGTGAGTCTGTCAGCCAGAACACAATGACAAAAACTTGCTGGCCCGCGACGAAATGCAGGCGTGTTTGAACCGAGTCTTTGGTGGCGGCTGGTCACGAAAATGTGTGTGCTTTGTCGAGCAGAGTCGGTCCGCTCCCGGACAGTATAGGGTTAGGGGAAAGCCTCATGACACTGTGTCCCCAGGACCAAAAACTCGTGACTTGTGTGTGTCTGGTCGAGTCGTGCCTTCAAGTCAGGCTGCCCTAATCGCGGTCCACATGGTTTCGGCGCTTGGGTCCTTTCCGTCTCTGTCAGACTGGGGGCGCAAGTGCGGCAATGATAGAGAGAGCACCGGGTGGTCTTCCACCAACTGGCACCATCAGCGGACGGGCAGATTCCTGGGCAAGGGCTCGGGTCTGTCTGGCAGGCAAGCCTTCCTCCCTCCCTCCCTTCCCCCTCCCCCTACGGCCCCCACGAAAATAGCGTCGGCGGGACTGGCGCACCTCGGGTTCCGGCCGCCGACCAAGCCAGCCATACTTGAGTGGTAAGACAGAGCCCTTCACTCGGTCCGTCGTTCCGCGAGTGGCGCGACTGGAGGCGCCTCGGCATCCTTCTCTCACTCCTGCACTCGCGCGACGCGCGTGCGTGGACCCACAGGAGGAATCGTCTCTCTCCCTGTATTCAACGTTTCGACTGGCCCCGTCAGAGACGTGCTCGCACCGAGGCTTTTCCGTCCAGTGTCGACAAGTGGATTTTTGTTCTCCGGTCCACGAGTCCTCCCCCGAAACAGAAGCTCGGCGATACGCTGGCCGACTCATCCACATCCACATCCATGCGACGTGCGCTGGGGGGAAACGGCGGTGGCAGCTCGCTGCCTTCGTCATCGGCCATGTCGTCCTCTGCGCCCGACGGCGACCGTCTCGCGACCGTGTATTCGTCCGGCTTCTCCCACCAGGTTCCGAGTCCGAATCAGCCGCTCTCTCGATCCGCGTCCACACTACAGGGCCGCGCGTCCCACGACAAGGCGTCCACACGATCGCGGTCCGCACTGGGGCTCTCGACGCGTCAGCACGCGAGCCGATCTGTCGCCGGCCCGAGCGATCACAAGCTCCACCCACCGCGCGACCCGCATTCCAGTAGCCGCAGCGCCCACAGCCTCAGCGGCCGCAGCGATCTCGCGACCGTCACGTCCCCGACGTCGACCGCCTCGGCCTCACCCGGGTCCGCGCTTTCCGTCCGCGCGGACGACATGTTTGTCGCGAGTGCCGTGGAGTTGTCGCCCGAGCGACGGCAAATGCTCGTGGACTTTGTCGACCGCTCCGTGGACGATGCGTACAATCTGTGCCATGGCTTCGGCTCTGTTCGATGGCTGCCGTCCAAGACCCGCGAGGGCGTCTCCATCTACCGCGCGAAGGGCGGCGAGCTGTCGGACGATCCGCGACTCGACGCGTCCGTGCGGGGCAAGTGCAATGTGCCGGCGTCTTTTGACGAAATGATGGACACGATGGTGACCGAGACGACCTCGGATTTTGTGGCCCACGAGAGCTCTGTGAACCCGTCCGAGTTCCTGGACGGCCAGGTGCTGTGCACGCTCGTGCCCCGTACACGCACGGACCGGTTCGTGTGTGTCAAGTGGCACTGTATCAAGTCGCTCGCGCCCAGTGTCGCCAAGCACCGTGACTACGTCTACGTCGAAGTGGTGGACCACTTCACGGACCGCGACGGCCGCAAGGTCGGCTTTCGGCTCTCCAAGTCGGTCGAGCTCGAGGAGCTCGAGCAGTTCAACCACGCCGAGATTTTTGTTCGCGCCAAGACGCTCACACTGCACACGTTTTCGCAGGTCTCGCCTGGTAACATGGAGCTCTACACGATGATGATCAATGACCTCGGCGAGCGGCTCCCGACCTGGCTCGTCACCAAGATCATTGACACGGCCGCGATGCGCTCGGCGTGTCTTCGGGACTACATCAACCAGAAACGCCTGGACCTGATGGTGCTCGCGCGCCCCAAGGAGATGGTGCCGCTTCACAAGCGTGTGTGCTGTGTTGTTTGCACGCGCAGCTTTTCACTCGTGCGGAAAAAGTACAACTGCGTCGCCTGTGGTGATGTGATTTGCAACCAGTGCAGCGTCCACCAGTTTGTGGCGCCGCCGACGGGCACGATCAGTGATTTTGTGGGCAAGAAGAAGGCAAGAATATGCGTCCAGTGCAGCAGCAACGCCAAGCGGCGTGAACTGCCTCGCCGGGCTTCGTCAGCTCGAGCCTCGATGCTCCAGCAACAGCAGCCGCACGAACCGCACATGAACGAAATGGACCACCGCCGTATCTCGGGCTCGACAATCGGGAGTAAGCTGCAGAAGCAACAGTCTGCGTACGCCCATCGCGCAATGCGTTCAGCCAGTACAGTCGAGGCCTCGTCGTCGATTGACTCGTCAAGCTCGATGAACGAAGAGCGTGGTCGTGTCCATCCATCGGACGCAAACCGCTCGACGATCCCACATATGTTCCAATTTCGCCCGGCCAAAAACAACAGCATTCTTTCGACTGGACGATCGTCGATTCGCTCATCCGGTATGTCGACAGCGCGCTCTTCGTCGTCGCCGGGCGATGAATCAATGCTTCACGTGGCTGGTGACACAGATGCAGGCAACGACCAGGACGAGTCTCTTAGCGACGACGACGACGACCAAGAGTATATGATTCCCGGAGATGCGGAGCTAGAAGCAACCAGTGTGGCTGCAGCTGCGGCTGTTGCGGCTGGCGACATGGACTTCGACAATTTATTGGACGCCACAGCATTGGGCTCGACTGGCGCCAAAACCTCGATGGATCTTGGCGTCGGAAAGTACCGGGCGTCGTATGTGAATGCAGGCACACTTTCGACAGATGTGTCCGAAGACGAACTGACGGACGCCGATGATGATGATACACTCACAACACCGTCGACTGGGTCCAGTGGCTCAGCGGTCTCTGCTCCTCTGTCTCCGGCTGCAACAGCGTCGCCTCCAGGGGATGCTGAAGATGGCGATGGTCTCATTATTCAAGAAGTGTCGCCTCAAAATTCATTCCGACAGTCTATGGCGTCCAGGGGCCCAACGCCACGCCACAGTATTGTTTCCATGACGTCTGCCGATGATGACGAAGTGATGATCGTGAAGCCCGTGGTGATCAAACAAGTCCGCAAGCGACCTGCCCCGGGTACGATTGCAAGAGCGAACAAGGACGATTTGGACATCACTGAAGTCCAGCCTTCCACGAAAGCACCTGAGTTGCCACCTCCCCGTGTCAATCCATTCGTTGAGAGCATTGTTACGCAGTCGAGGCGAGCGACGATCACTGAGGAACCAACGTTCGACAACAACACGTCAGATGCAGAGTTTAGCGAAGCTATCCAACTGGCGGACCTCCAAGTCCATCTCGATCGCATGACGATGATCTCCGAGAGCTTGAAAAACCTGCATCAGACGGCTGAGTCTCCATCGAAGAAAATGCGTCCAAGTGTGGTCACTGCAGCCGAGATTTCGAACATCGAAATGCGAGCTCACGAGGAAGCAGCTCTAGCGGCCGGGTTCGTTCAGGCCATACTGGACGAGGCTGCAGCGTCAGAGCGGATGATGCACAAAGCTGAGGAAGTCGAGATGAGTGATGATTGTGAAGACGAAGAGTTTGAGCTGATCGACTTATCGCTCGGTTCCGACATTCATCTCGCACGCGAAGATGGCAGCTTCTGTGGTTTTCTCGCTGATTCCAATTTTATGGACATGGCCACTGCATCTCCGGAGGGCACTGTGGCTGTTCCGGGATGGGTGGCAGTGCATTCGAAAACGACGGGGAAGCTGTACTTCTACAACGAAGCTGTGGGAACGACTTCCTGGACTGTGCCAACTCCCGACACAAATCGTCGACCGGGCAACTACATGGTGCTGTAAGCATCCGGACATGTGGAGACCAGAAAAAAAATTCAAGCCCATTCAGTTATTATTTACTACCCCTCTCTAGAGTTAGGAAACAACAGCATTAGAGAGTGTCGTGGTAGCAAGATGGAAAGAAAGCAAGCGTGTGCCGCTCGTGAGTGAACTCAATCGAATAGAACGCGGACATTATCGAACTGAGTGTGTCTTTCCTGTGGTCTCATGATCTACTTGTACGGGCAGTCAGCCGACTTGTGGACTGTTGCCGGCATGCCACAGTGCACGCACTCAGTCTCACTGGGTGCACCAGTCAGGCTACTCCTGGCCCCAGGCGACGCCATTGCACCTGGCGTGGACGGTTTGTTGCTCGCTTGGCTAGCGTTGCTGCTCTTCTTGTCCAGCATAGCAGACGCAATGGATGCGAATCGGCCACCGAAAATCGACGACGAAGTCGTGGGTGCGGCTGGAGGCTTGGCGCCGGCCGAGGGTGTGGTGACAGGGGACGCGGCCGGTTTCGGTGGCGTGGGCTGCGAGTGGCCCGTCATACTGGAGCGGTATGATACCTCTGAGCTTGAGCCGTCTGTCTCGTCGTCATCTGGACGCTTATTTGTCGAGTTGCGGCGGAAGACCGCGAAGCGGATCACCTTCTCCTTGCGACTGAGTTTGCCCAGTAATTGCGTGACCTGCGCGAGCGACATGAGGGACGCGTTCGTGTCGTCGATACCAATGATGTACATGCCAGGGACGACGCTACCCGCTGCTTGAATCGGACCAGGACCCCCAGTGGGCAAGTTGGTAAATCCATGTACGACCGCACACTCCTGGATGCCACTGTCCAGCAACACGCCGAGCGGTCCGGGTGGCACTCGGACCTCGACGACCTCGTCGATCTCATTCTCGCTATCGCTGTCGTCCACATCCTCGTCGATCACTGCACGACCCTGGAGCAGTTCCTCAAAGTCGTTGACCGTCACAGGGATGTCGGCGTAGTGGAACTCGTGCTTCTTGAGGTCCTCGTAGTACGGGTTCTGGCCAACGATCTTGTAGTCCGTGCCCGCCCAGAGGTTCACGAGCTTGGCCTCACCAGTGTCCTCGTAGTAGAGAGCGCGCAGACTACGCGAGCGCATACTCGTGCTCGGCTCGAAATCCACCACGGTGGCCCGGCGGTTCAGGTGAAGGATCACGCGGCCATTGAGCGACTCAGGTTCTGCCAGGACACAATCGACGATTAACTGAGCCAATCCCTAGAGCTATTACACAAAAACAAGGCTTACCTTTCATCGGCGCGATACTTCCTTGCGACCGAAGCAGCTCCATGATCTGCAAGTGGCCACGCCAGATCGCGAGGTCCAGCGCTGTGTATCCGTCCTAGCCCCACAAGATTTAGATCCACACGGCCACAAAGAACAGGCCAAGCCACACGACGTACGTCCGTCAGCGCCATCACGTCCGAGCCGTACTGCAGCAACATCATCACGATCTGCGTGTTGCCCATGATCGACGCGACGTGGAGCATCGTGAAGCCTCCACTCTACAAGTGCCCACGCCCCCGTCAGTGCCCACGTCCGTGTCGCTTCCGTA